>JAHXMU010030067.1:0-16116 GCA_019455685.1 Philornis downsi | reverse complement strand
AAATCGTTCAAATTCATTATCAAAATTCGTGCATCGTTTGATACGACCATTTTATGGTCGTCATAATCAATCTGTTGAATCAACAATTCGTGCTGTTATCTCCAAATTTCGCATCAAATTTATTTGTTGGACATAAAACCATCGACTCGCATGCGCAAAGTGCGTACCGAAGAAAATATTGCAGCCGTAGCGACCAGTGTTAATGACGACCGTGAAATGTCATTTTTTTTTTTTTGTTTTGCTGCATTTGGCTGAGTTGAACTTGGTTGACATGTGGTTCCATCAGGACGGTGCAACATGCCTCACTGCTCGTGAAACAATGGATATGTTGAGGAATGCATTGGGTGAGCAGTTTATCTCTCGATTTGGCCCTGTGAGTTGGTCCCCAAGATCTTGCAATTTAACGCCTCTTGATTATTTCTTGTAGGGTTATGTCAAGTCGTTAGTCTATGTGGACAAGCCGAACACTATTGAAGCCTTACAGGATAACATAACATGCGTTATTTGAGGAATACAGGCCGAAATGCTTGAAAAAGTAACGACAAATTGGACTTTCCGAATGGAAATTTTGAGACGGAGCCGCAGACAACATTTACATAAAATTATCTTTACAAATTAAATGCCAAAAACCAATTTATAGATTCCAATAACAAATTTTAATGTATGATGCACATTTGAGTGTTTTATTCGACTTTTAAAAAACTACGATTAAAAAATCACACTATAAAATACAGAATTTGCAACAAATTCTTTATTCGATATTTTTATCCATTGTAAAAATGGCAAAATACACTTAAAGTGAACTTAATGATAGATCGCACTCAAACTCTGCGTCAGTGTAGAGACAAATATTGCCAATTTAGCGACAGAAAGAATTTAAATAATCCCTTTAACAGAGCATTTGGAATGATTAATTCCCGGTACTTGTTTTTTTTTTATTTGACAAGAGATATGCAACTGCTAGACTTGGCCGCCGTTTACTTACTCATAATTTTCCAGTAAACTTTATGTTAACTACAGCTTTAAAATATCACCGCTTTGTCATTCTTTTACTTACCGCCATAGAAAGCGGATATCATTTCGTTTGTAACAAATATAAATCTTCATTTGAGGCCCATAAAGTACATAAATTCTTGATCTTCGTAAAAATCGTTCTAAGGTCCGTCCGTTCGTGTGTCTTTTGACAGTACGATAATGGTTGAATGGCTTGATGTAGAAGACAGAAATTTTGCATAAGAATATCTCATAGCCATTGACAGATTAAGTTTAAAATTGGAATCCGATAGGAAAAGACTCTCGGACTGAACCCACCTCTAGAAAAACATGGATCTGTTGTTGTCACAAAAAAAACTATGCTTGTGAAAACCATCACAATTCATATACTTTAAAGTCCTTGCCCATGCATGACATGTTTTAAAAATGTTTAGAAAATTTAGTGGAAATATTAATTTAGACCAGATTAGGGTCGTCGGACCTGAACAGATTTGCCAGTAGGGGAACACCCCAAGGTGGTGTTCTATCCCCCCTACTATGGCACCTCGCTCTGAACAGTATTCTTCTCTCTTTAGAGGAGGCTGGTGTCAAGGTTGTCGCATACGCGGATTATGTGGCGACAGCAGTTAGGGGGAAGTTTTTTTGAACACTCAGAGATACCCTTCAAAAGCCCTTCTCACTGTAATGAAGTGGGCGGTGAAAAACGGTCTCGGAGTAAATCCAAATAATAATTCTGTTCACCAGAAGGTACAAGATTCCACCTGAGGATTCCATCTCTCTGGGAGGTACTGAACTTGCTTCCGCGGACTGTGCAAAATACCTTGGGGTATTATTGGGCAAGAAGCTGCATTTCAAACTCAACATTCTAGACAGGGCAAAAAATGCCACAGTGGCGCTATATGCGTGCAAGAGGCAATAGGGAAACAATGGGGATTAAAGCCTCGAATTGTTCACTGGTTGTATACTGCAGTAGTGAGACCGATAATATTGTCTGGTGGAAGGCTCTTAAGAAGTCCACATATTGTAGGATACTGGACGAGGTCCTTAGTATGAATAGTCTGTGCATCACAGGTGCGCTCCTCACCACCCCATCCGATGCACTAAGTGTAATTTTGTATTTACTACCCCTGGGCACAATTAGTATGCAGACTGCCGCAGCCTAAGACTAAGGTGGTAAGACTAAGAGAGCTGTCACAGTGGTAGCACAGTGGTTATGGTCATAGTGCCTGACATAACAGGCACCATTGACGGCACTGTGGCTGAACCACTCTTCGATAAAAAGTATCATATACTTATACCAGATAGAGATACATGGAAATGTAGAACTTCAGGTATAAGACAGTATGTCGACTTCTACACTGACGGCTCAAAATTAACTGATCAGGTGGGTTTCGGGGTCTACTCCAAAAACCTGGGGCTAAGTATGGCAAAAACGCTACCTGACCTCTATAGTGTTTATCAGGCAGAAATTTTGGCCATTAAGGAAGTGGCAGAATGGCTTAGATATAACATCCTAACCACGGTGGAGATTAACATATTTCCTGACAGTCAAGTTGCGATTAGGTCTTTCTGAACTCAACATCAGCCCTGAATTGTCGCAGATCTCTCAACGAGATGTCTCAGTATTTCAACATTCAGTTTATGGGGGTGCCGAGCCACAGGGACATACCAGAGAACTGCAGAGCAGACCAGCTGGCAAAACTAGGGAGAATCTTACAGACTCCAGCCAAGTTGGAGCATATTTAGCAGCAAAAGGTAGATGGGCGTCTGTCTGTGATCTGTCTGTGATCAATCCAGACGGATGTGGCCTCGCTTATAGGTAGATCTGAAGCGTTCACACACACTTCTGTCGCTATCAAGACCCGACGTCTCATTGCTTGTATTCGTCATAACGGGACACTGTGTGATTGGAAAACATGCAGTAAGATTCAAGGTTGGGACTAGTGACTTCTGCACGAACTGTAGGAATGAAGAGGAGTAGGAGTCCATGGAACATCTTCTCTGCAATTGCCCCGCCTTGGCGAACAGACGGGGATCAACACTGGGCTTTTATTTCTTTAGGGACCTGGAAGATCTGGACGATATTGATATTAAAAGCTTCTTGAGGCGCTCAGTGTGGTTCAACCGGGGAAACTAGGAACATCTTTATCTCTAGTTTCCGTGGTATCACAATAGACTACACAGTCTAAGTAAGCCTGTATATTCAGACTGCCACACCTAACCTTGCCTAGCCTTTGTAGCGACACTTGTTTGTCTTGCATGTCACTCGCTTGTCTGTTTAACACACAGCTAATTTAATTTTCCTAAGTGCGTAAGTTGATGAATACCAATTAAAATCATAGTTTTCCGCTGATAATACTTTCATTCATAAATATTTATTATTTGGCGGTAACCCTTTCCACGCAATTATGCTTCATAAGTGAAAGTGTGAATCAGGACATTTCCACATGTAGCCGATCACCTGAAATAAACTCTAGAGATTTCCTTACGCGCAAATAAGAAAACAAAAACATTTTCATGATTATTTCTTAACACTTAATTTTATGGGAAACAGTACAGAAATTGAATAAATTACTTTGTCAGAAGTAGGAAAAACAAGGCCATGACAAGGGACGGCTACGACAACACCCGTACGTACGCCCCTTTATACGAACTCAGTTTATGATTTGCGCAAAGCAGCATCAGCGGCATCAGCAGCAGTTAAACAATCGACTGCAGTGCAATAAGAGTAGTACCGGTGCAGTAAAGCAGGGTAAGGAGGGATCATTGCTCCAAAGAGATGAGATGTTTCATCGAAACAAGAAATAAAATTAAAAGAAACAACAGAAAAGCGTTAACAATATAACAACTATGTATGGAACCGGGAAAAAAACGTTGCAAGTATAAAACAAACGAGTATTTTTCATCATCATCATAAATGAAATGACAGTAAAACAAAGTGTGAGTTTTGTGTGGAAAAACACATCACAACACTACAACCTGACAACTGAAACAAAAACAAAATTAAACTGTATTTTGCGTACTTTTCCAGTGTTTAGAAATGGGAAAAATGCAACAAGAAGAGAGCCAAACAATATTGGCAACGACGGCAACAACGGCAACGACAACGGCAACTATGCAGCGCGCAACTGCAACAGCTCGATAACAACGACAACAATGACGACGAAGCCGTTGGTTTCTTTTAAACTATTTGGGTCGACTCTCACAATTTATTATTAGTTTATTTTTCATTACATTGACACTCCATCAAACATAACAAAACTGCAACCATGCCCCCCTCTATCACCACCCTACCACCACTACCCCATGCCCATGGATCTTGCCACAGCCGGGGGCCTATACAAAGGTGAGTAGGAACATTGTGCATGCGGCGCTTGCTTAATGATGATACTGTAGCTGTAACTGTCGCTGTCACTGTCGTCGCCACCACCGCCACTGACTGTGGCCATATAAGAAGTGCAAGTAACAACAGCAACATCACGAACAATATCAACAACATGTTGTTGTTAAATTTATAAATAAGTTGCAAAATGGTAGCAATTTAGGGCATCTTCTGTGAGCCCCTTTTGTTTATTTCCCATTTTACAGAAGATTTTCCGACAACAGATGGCATTCATTATTTTCTATGGGGACACAGACAAGAAGGGTGCATATAGCGATATGAATCGTGGGTAAAACTCTATAGTGAACTATCCATTTTATGACCCGAGTAGAATTCAGTCTGCATAACATTATACAAGGTTATACATTTAGCGGTTTCAAAACCATCGGTATGGCAGGGCTTTAGACTTATTTGGATCGTGGATCGTGTAACAACCGTGTAACAAAACTTACTGCAAAAGTGGTAATTCAAAAATGGGCTTAGGTTAGGTTAGGCCAATGCGGTAGTCTGAATAGACACTTAGACTGTATAGGCCGTTGTGATACCGTGGAAACGTAAGATATGGATGTCCCTAGATTCTCCCGTTGAACCATACTAAGCGCTTCAAGAAGCTCTTAAATCGGACAGTACCTATATTATCCAGATCTCCAAGGTCCCTAAAGAAATAAGAGCCCAGTGTTGATCCCCGCCTGTTTACCAGGGCGAGCAATTGCTGACAAGATGTTCTCTCGACTTCTCCTCCTCTTCATCCCTACAGCTCCTGCAGAAGTCATTAGTCGCAATTTTCAATCTCATTGCTTGTCTTCCAATCAGATAGTCATGACAGATACAAGTAATAAGGCGACGGGACTTGATAGCGACAGTACTGTGTGTGTGAACATTTCAGATTTAGGCGAGGCTACATCTTTCTGAATTTATTACAGCCTCGGATAGATGCCCGCCTACTATTTGCTGCTAAATATGTTCTATCTCGCAGTAGGAGCCTGCAATAGGCATGCCCGTTGGCTGTAATCTGTAAGTTTGTCCTTAGTCTTGCTAGCTCATCTGCTCTGCAGTTCTCTGGTATGTCCCTGTAGCCCGGCACCCACATAAGGTGAATGTTGAAATGCTGAGTTATCTCGTTAAGAGATCTGAGGCATTTCAGCGCTGATGTTAAGTTCAGGAAGACAGGGATTTAATGGCAGCTTGAGTGTCAGAGAATATGTTAATCCCCACCGTGGTGAGGATGTTATATCTCAGCCATTCTGCCACTTCCTTAATGCCAAAATTTCGGCTGATCAGGTAGCCTTTTTGCCATACTTAGCCCCAGGCCTTTGGAGTAGACCCCAAAACTACCTGATGATTTAATTTTAAGTCGTCAGTGCAGAAGTCGACATACAGTCTTGTACCAGGAGTTTTACATTTCTATGTATCTCTATCTGATATAGATATGTGGTACTTCTTGTCGAAGAGTGGTTCAGCCTGAGTGTCGTCAATGGTGCCTGTTATGTCATGCACTATGTAGAGGAACATACTGTGACCATAACCACTGTGCTACCACTGTGACAGCTCTCTTAGTCTTACCGCCGCAGCTGCAGTACTCTGTATTTACATTTAGTGCTTCGGATGGGATGGTGCTGAGCGCACCTGTGATGCACAGACTAGCCACCCTTTGAATCTTGTCTAGTATCCTACAGTATGTGGGCTTGTCAAGAGCCTTCCACCAGACGATAACTCCATACAACATTATCGTTCTTACTACTGCAGTATACAACCAATGAGCAATGCGAGGCTTTAATCCCCATTGTTTCCTTATTGCCCAGAATGTTGAGTTTGAAATTCAGCTTCTTGTCCAAAATTACACCAAGCCACTTTGCACAATACGCTAAAGGAATTTCAGTACTTCCCTTAACTGCTTTCGCCACATCATCCGCGTATGCGACAACCTTGACACCAGCCTCCTCTAAAGAAAACAGAATACTGTCCAGAGCGAGGTGCCATAGTAGGGGAGATAGAACACCACCTTGGGGTGTTTCCCAATGACAAATCTGTTCAACAAAGTGGGTTTTCAATCGAACAAAATTTTCTTCAGCGATGAAACTTATTTCCCACTCGGTGGTTACGTCAACAAGAAAAATTGTCACATATGGGGCTCGGAGAACCCAGACGTGATTGTGGAAATGCCGTTGCATCCTGAAAAGATGAGTGTTTTGTGCGCATTATGGTCTGTCAGGTGTCATTGGACCGTATTTTGTCGAAAATGATGTTGGATGTGTGAACTGGAGCATTGTCATGATGAAACGAACCCCTCTTTTTCGCCAAATGCGACCTTTTTCCATAATTTCATCAACTAAACGCTGCAATAAATTAGCATAATATTCGCCGTTGATGGTTTTTCTTTTCTGGAGATAATCAACAAAAATAATCCCATGCACAGCCCAAAAACGAGACTCCATGACCTTGCCTGTAGATAGAACAGTCTTTGTCTTTTTTGGACACGATTTTCCCATTACAGTCCACTGCTTTGATTGTTCCTGTTCCTTTATCTCAGGTGTGAAGTAGTGGACCCATGTCCATGGATATAAATTGATGTGAAGATTCGGCTTTATTGCGCTGAAACATCACAAAACCCTCTGCTAAAACATTCTCACGTCGCTGTTTCTTGCTCTTTTGAAAGCAAGCACTGCACCCGTTTTGCGCACAGATTTCTCGTCTCCAAATCTTCGGTCAATGTACGATATATAGTACTTTTTAAAATGCCTATCATTTCAGCTAGCTCACATACCTTCAGCCAACGATCATCCAATATCATTTTGTGAATTTTCTTAACCGTATCTTGCGTGGACACCTCAATCGGTCGATTACAACGGTGTTCGTCTTAGCAGCTCGTACGGCCTGTTTTAAACTCTGATATCTAACATTTTACTGTCGTAAATGAAGGAGCAAACTCCCCCAGAGTAGAATGTAGCTCAGCTTTAATATTGATTGGACTGAGACCTTTCAAATGGCAGCATTGAATTTCATAACTGTGACCAATTTTTTCCATGTTTACAAATTCACTGAGATCGTTTATTTTTGATGGCTCAAATAAAATTATTAAACAACGTGACGCCTTGAAACTTAAAACATATCTTTTATATGGTTGCCACTTTTCACCAATATAATTTTTTCCCAACCACTGGCATCATCTATCTATACGCTAAGTTGGCTAGTTTTGTGACCACCCTGGTAGGTTTGGATTTCCATTTAACTTTCCCCTCAACTTTCGTCCCTTCAGCGCTCCACACATTATTATTAGGTGTAGTCATGCGTTAACGCACCTCATCTTAAAATACTTTAAATGCCAAGCAGGTGACAAATGAAATTGAAATTTCTTGCCAGGTTATAGTGGAACGTGGATA
Organism: Philornis downsi; assembly: GCA_019455685.1. NCBI lineage: Eukaryota > Metazoa > Arthropoda > Insecta > Diptera > Muscidae > Philornis > Philornis downsi. The sequence goes on along the minus strand of JAHXMU010030067.1, from coordinate 8,361 downwards.
ATCATTAGACAAAACCAAAGTGACAGTCAATTGCAGAGGCAACCGAAATTGCCGCTGCTGCCACCGCCACCACCACCGCTGCCACCGACACCGAAGTGATGTTAATTAAATTTCTCACTAATTTAAATTTCACCTTAAGTCTGCACGAAAAAATAAAATCTCAAATGCATCTCTTTGACGCAAGTAAGTGCATACAAACGTACATACAGACACACTCATATGCGAGTACGTACAATTATTATTATTATTATTATTATGCTATTTGTTAAGTTAAGCTCTGCGTTTTTTTTTTATTTTCTTCGAATTGTGTTGATCTCATCTCTTTTCTCTACAGTATTTCTGTTTGTTCATGTTGATTTTGCCTTTCTGTTTATCTTTTCCATTTGTTGGTTGTCGATTTGCTGCATTTGTTGTCCGGCCAAGCGATTGTACTTTAAGAAGACATCAGACATTTATCATTAGACATCACATCGCCATCACTCAGCTTGGCCAGGGTGCATCGTTGCGTCCGTCAATCGGCCGGCGGTTTGAGTGGTGGAGTAGTTAGTGGCAGTGGTGGTTAGTTAAGTGAAATACTCTTACTCGAATTACTCACTGCACACATCCGTCCTCAAAGCCAATTCGTCCAAATAAACAAACAACTAATAAACAAACAGATAGACAGACGCAGTAAGTGTACTTAACCACTCATCCGCCCAAAGAGGTAAGCGTTGAAATAATGCCCAGTAAAAGTTTTAGGAAAAATTTGAAATGTTTATCGATTAGATTCAGTACGTAATTAGGTCAAATGTTTGTTACTCCCCCATCTTCCACACTATAAGTCTAATTGAATTTGTAATAAGGAGGCGGGTTAACGGCTAAAACGCTCTATAAAGACCATTAAATACAGCCAATTGATAATGCAATTGAAAGTAAGGTTTCCTCATAATTCACTCACGTTTCAATTAGTTCAGCTCACTTCGCAGCTGAATTTGAAGGAGCCTACATTTTGAATCTTGGATCTTAGATCAAAAACATTTTCCAATTTTTGTGCAATTGGACCGTCGCGTCGGTGGGGCCGATCTACTGAAAAGCGGAAAAAATTCAATATCTCAAGAACGAATTAACATAGAAACCTGGGGCCAGTCTTATTCGACTCAGAACAAAAAAATACATTAAGTTCAACAATGTTTATAAACATTTCCTCTTGAAGTTCGGGGTGATTTTGTCGAAGGAACACATCGAACTTTGTATCCCCACACAAGCACTCACACAAATCGCGATATTTAATTTTGGCCGAGCTCATGACGACATCTGCAGCTAGACTGAACTCGAATTAAAAGTGTTTTGAAGTGTGGACATGTACAGGGTGGCGCAATGGAACGTGCATATTTAAGAAAATAGATTAAAAAATAAACACAAAAGGTATGGTTAAAATAAATCTAAGGCATTGTAGAGTAATAAATGGAGTTTATTTTTTAAAAATAACATCATCTAAATGGTGACCCTCTCTACGACGGCACTCCTTTAACCGCAAACGAAAATTATTGAAAATTTTCTTCAGTAATACTGGTGTAATGGCTGCCATTTTACCACGGATATTCTCCTTGAGCTGAACGATGTTTCTTGGATTATTACTGTAGACTTTGTGTTTGAGGTATCCCCACAAAAAAAAAGTCAAGAGGCGTCAAGTTTGGACTACGTGGGGGCCATGGGATATCACCTCTTTTCGAAATCAGTCTACCAGGAAACATCTGCTTCACCACCGCCATGGAGTCATTTGATGTGTGACAGGTAGCTCCATCTTGTTGGAACCAAGTTCTAGAATTCACTATTTTTGAACTTTCAATTTCTGGAGCCAAAAATCCGTCCAACATCTCAACTTAGCGTTCCGTATTAACCGTGACGTTTTGGCCCCGCTCATTTTCGAAGAAAAAAGGACCAATTATTCCTCTGGCACAGATTGCTGCCCATACTGTCACTTTAGGACTATGCAATGGTTTCTGGTGTTTGATTTTGGGATTTTCACTGTTCCAGTAACGACAATTTTGACGGTTTACGAACCCATTCATGAGGAAATGAGCCTCGTCAGAGAAAAGGATATTGTCAAAATTGGAAAATCGATTGAGTATTTCATTAGCAAATGCGAGCCTTGCTATGAAGTCAGACTCTTTCAATTCTTGTGTTAATTGCAGCTTATATGGATGCAGTTTAAGATCCAAAGGCTCCATAACTCTCTCTCCTAGATGTTTTTGGGCGACAATTTGCTTGTGGTTTAAATGTTGAACCGGTCTCTTCAAAACGCTTTACCCATATTTTAATTAAATTAGCACTCGGAGCTTCACTAATTCGCCGCAGTCCATATTCAGCACAATATAGTCGCCCAGTAGCAATATATGAACGAGAGTTCTCGTAAAATGCGCGCACGCAAAATGCGCGACGCTTCCCGTCGAAGTGAGTCATAGCGACTAAAACTCCATGAGCCCGCCAACCCAACAATGTAGGAGCCCCCGCCCGCGCCTTTTCTACCCCGCAAAAAAAGATGATGCAATATGCACGTTCTATTGCGCCACCCTGTATTATATGAGCCAACTGGGTAAACAAAATAGTGCAACAAACAAACGCGTACTCTAATCCTTCCTTTTCTTTGCGGTGTTATGATCGGATAGGCAGATAAAGGCAGATGATTTTTGTTCTAATCTTCACTTTAACTCATCTAGTTTGAAAAGTGACCATCAACATCTCGGAGGAAGCCGGAGCTTTTTTCGTAATCATAGCTGTTCTCAATTCTTATTTGAAATTCGTAATGCAATTATATGCACTCATTTATTGTAGAGTGTAATTTGGTCAAACTTGCATTATTCTGACAGTTGGCCTAAATTAATGGGAATACCCTTGAAACAGTGAAAAAAATCATGTTGCTCCTTGATCCTGCAGCTATAATAGAGTGAGAATCACAAACTAGATAATCGATATCAGCGCTTTCGATAATCGAATTTTTTCCGCCTTGGCCCCAGTGTGCGCCGTCCAACCTAGACCCGCAGCTGTGACTCTTAATACCTTCGGAATGGGCGACAGCCTCTGGCTAAAAATATATTATATGTAATCTACTGCATAATACCTTACACTGGGTTGTTCCTTATAAGATTTTTTTTTTTTATTTTCACGTTAAAAATTCAAAAAATTAAGTGAATTTCCCAACATTAACAAAATACGAGAAAAACATCACCTCTCCGGAAGCCTTTCAACAACACTTCCTTACACTTAAACATCTATACATGAATTACAATTTCTTATACACGGATGGCTCAAAATCGAATGATATTGCAGGTTATTGGATCTCAACAGAATCGGAACCTTTAAAAACTGGACTTCCACCTTATTACTCAACGGTTTTCACTGCAGAGATTATAGCCGCATACGATTCAATTAAATTTTGTATGAAGCAACCTGGTAGATATATAATATGCTCTGATTCCCTTTCATCGCTAAATGCTATATCTAACCTCAACAATAATAATTTCTATGCTGTTAAAATCCGAAGCATAATTATTGACAAATTCCCCAAAATAAAACTTGTGTGGATACCCAGTCATACTGGCATTAAAGGTAATGAGAAAGTCGACTCAATAGCTAAACTCGCAACCACTCTCCCCTTGGTATACCTATATACCCCCAACTTTAACAGCAGTGATATAACCTCACAACTGCGGAAAGAATTGATGCAGAAACATCTAGTCCTTCTAAATCGTACATCGAACTGGTATAAGAACATCAACCCGAACTGCATTTCTATGACTGAATTTTTGAAAAACTCAGCACAAAAAGATTTTTCACGCTTAGAGCAAATCAAATTTACTCGGATCTGTCTTGGTCACACCAATTTGACAAATGCGCATTATACAGGAAAGGGTTTAAGCAATATTTGTCCTTTATGTAATAGTGCTTGTATTGACATCAGCTATATTATTTCTACATGCACTTTCCTTAGCCAGCAGAGATTGTCAACATTCGCTAATGAAGATCCCATCACTCTCATCGCTAATCTCTCAAATAGAAATATAAAATTAATTTTAGATTTCATCAAAAAATCGGACTTGTACACTAAAATTTAAGTTAGTTAAAAACGCTTTACATTCTAATACTTCTCATCTTGTATTTTAAAATATTACTATGTTAGCTGAAGGCCAGCTAATATAGCTACCATGGCTACCAGCATGGCTAATTCTTATTTTTAATATAGTTAGCCTTCAGTTTTTTTTAACTTTAAGTTAGCTTTATACAGGGTTTGCCATATGAGTGTTGGCGATTTAATTCTTCAATTTCTCGGTAACGCGCGGCGCGGGGTGGCGTGGGGATATGTTGTTCGCTGCGCCGCTTCCTGGAAATTTAGTCGCCATGGAGCCGTACACAGGAGTGCAGCGTGCATTTTGTGTCCGAGCGTATTACGAAAACAATAAATCAGTGATTACTGCACGACGTTTGTATCGGCATGACCACGGTTTACACGATTTAAGTGAAGTTCCAAGCGCCAATGTGATACGAAAATGGATCAGAATGTTCGAAACAACCGGCTCAACAGTACCAATTATGTTCGTGTTTCAGTTCAGCAAAATCCGCAACAGTCAACACGTAAGAGAAGTCAGTCTTTGGATGTCAAAAGAACAACTTTACGACGAATTTTGAAACGTGATTTGCATTTGATGGCTTATAAGATTCAGATAGTCCAAGAATTAAAACCCGATGATGCCAATAACCGACTTAAATTTGTCAATTTGATGCTAGAGCGGTTCAACAATTTCAACAACATGATTTTTAGTGATGAGGCCAATTTTCACCTTATTGGCCATGTGAACAAGCAAAATTGTCGGTTCTGGTCCGAGACTAATCCCCGACGCTTGCATGAACGTCCACTTCACAGCCCTAAGCTTGTCGTGCGGGTGGGATAACGTCAACCGGTATTATTGGACCATACTTTTTGGAGGACGAAAGAGGGCAAGCGATGACGGTTAGAGCGAACAATTATTGCAACATGCTAGCAGACTTTTTGGTGCCAGCTTTGCAAGAACTTCAAGGCAATACCTCGAGGATGTGGTTTCAACAGGATAAGGCCACATGTCATACGGCTAGGGTATCCATAGAGCTGCTGAAAAATGTTTTTCCTGGAAAACTCATTTCGAAAAGGGGGGATATTGAATGGCCCCCACGTAGCCCCGATCTCTCTCCATGCGATTATTTTCTATGAGGCTACCTCAAATCGGTAGTCTACGAGAATAATCGGACCAATTTAGAGCAGTTGAAGAGGAACATTATTCAGGAAAGTAACAAAATACCGAGAACAACTTTTCAACGAGTTTTCCAAAATTTGCGACTTCGGTTCCAAGAGTGTCAAGCAGCCGAGGGAAGCCATTTGGACAACATTATTTTTAAGTCTTAAAAATTCCCATGCTTCTACTTTTTAAAAATACAAATATATTTTTTTATGTTTCGTAGTTTTTTTTTAATTGACTATTTAAACCGCCAACACCCTTATAGCCCACTCGTTATAAATAAATAAAAATAAATAAAAGGTGAGTTTTCAAATTTAGCGGGCTAAGTACATTCGACTTTCAATTATTATTTTTTTTTATGTTGGTACACTCGTCTCGTAGTTATATTGACGGTTTTATCCACATAGCATGTTTAGTTTGTTTGTGAAAGGCATAAATAAGACAAATGTTTTTCGTGTTCGACGATTTTCTGCTATCGAAAAAAATGGACACAAAGAAGTTGAATCACATTTTGTGTAAAAAATGCAATTAAGTGCTCAAAAATACTTGAGATGTTGACAGTGGGATACGGTGAGAGTACTCTGAGTCAAAAAAATGTTTACTAGTGGTCCAACCTTTTCACAGAAAGTCGAGAAGATGTGAATGACGACGCTCGCTCTGGACGCCCCAGCACATCAACAACCAATGAAAATATTGAGAAAGTAAAGAAAATTGTTATGGAGAATCATCGAATCACAATTAGAAAAGTTGCTGAGGATATCGGCATATCGGTTGGCTCATGCCATGCAATCTTTTCGAAAATTTTTGGCATGAAGCGTGTGGCAGCGAAGTTCGTTCCAAAATAGCTGAATTTTGACCAGAAACAACGTCGCATGAGCATCGCTCAGGAATCATTGAAAGACGTCAACAATAATCCAGATTTGTTTAAAATGGTCACAACTGATGGCAAATCATGGGAGTACGAGTATGGTTATGACATCGTAACTGAAGCCCAATCGTCCCAAGGGAAGAGTCCAAGAAAACCAAGACCAAAAAAAGCACTCCAAGTTCGATCATATATCAAGATTTTGCTCACTGTTTTCTTCGATTACCATGGCGTAGTGTATCAGGAGTTCTTACCACAAGGCCGTACCGTAAATAAGGAGTATTACCTTGAAGTTCTGCGCCGTTTGCGTGTAGCAATACAAAAAAATCGCCCGGAATTGTGGAACAAAATTCATGGTTTTTGCATCATAATAATGTACCTGCTCACTCATCTTTGCTTGTGAGAGATTATTTGGGCAAAATCAACACCGTTATTATGCCTCAGCCACCGTATTCACCAGATTTGGCCCCCTGCGACTTTTTCCTGTTCCCAAGATTGAAGAGACCCATGAAAGGACGGAGTTTTGCGACGATTGAGGAGATAAAAACTGAATCGCTGAGAGAGCTCAAGGACATACCAAAAAATGCATATCAAAACTGCTTCGAGGATTGCGACTTTTTCTTGTTCCCAAGATTGAAGAAACCCATGAAAGGACGAAGTTTTGCGACGATTGAGGAGATAAAAACCGAATCGCTAAGAGAACTTAAGGACATGCCAAAAAGTGCATATCAGACTTGCTTCGAGGATTGGAAAAAAAATGATGACACAAGTGTACTATATCTGAGGGGGGCTACTTTGAAGGAGATAAAAGAGAAATTAATGAATAAATAAATATTTTTTAAGAAAAATAAAAATTCACCTTATTTTTTGAACACACCTCGTATGTCGAAGACTTCATCTACTAAATCACAAAACGTTGTTTAAAATTTCGCGTGACGTTGGGTAGTTAAAATTTGTAATTTGTTTAATTTTTATCAAAATTTAACACCAAGAATTTATATGGAGAGATAAATATGTAAGCATTCTATCCGGTATCCGTTTGAAGTAGTTTTCGACCACTTTTTCGCACATTTCAGGCGGTATCTCGGCGATAACTTGACGAATGTTGGTTTTCAAATACTCTAAAGTTTAGGGGTTACTCGCGTAAATGCGGTCTTCGACGTAGCCCCACAAACGAAAAAAATCTAGTGGCATCAATTCGCATGATCTTGGTGACCGCCAATTGACGTTGTGAAAACGTTAAATTACACTTTCTGGAAACTTCTCATACAATAAAACCAAAATCTGTCGTGTTATGAGACTCGTGGCACCGTCTGGTTGAAATCACATATTGTCCAGTTCATAATCTTCAACCGCAGGTCAAAAAAGTCGGTTATCATACAGCCTTAGTGCTCTGAATTTAATTCCGATTATTCGTTACACTTTCGCTAACAGAAGCGATATTTTCGACAGTGCATATATTGCGATGATGCACAGGCCTGACGACATGTGTAACGCTTCCAATCTCTTCAAATTTCTTTACAATCTAGTCAAATTCCTTGCACAGTAGGTCGATTATGATGACCATAACCAGTCCGTAATGCACGAAAAGTGTTCACATTTGAATCATCACTTTCGTCGTAAGTTTTAACTATTTTTATGCGTTCTTCGGTTATTAAACGATCCATATTCGTAAATGGTAAACCTTTCACTAAATAAACAATACTTCAGATGACAGGTATTTAGCAGCTGACAGCCTTGCCAGATCGGTAGGGTTATCCATTAAATAGATAACCCTACAAAACGGCGAGCAAAACTCCTATCCCATTACTATTTGATAAACTGTAGTTGTCGCAGACTGTTCAAAGAATATATTTTCTAAAAGCACATCTTACTGCAATCGGAAATCCGTAATTTCTTGCAATTTCTTACAAACCATCTTGCAACATTTAAATATATTTTCTAGTTAGGTGATGAAAAATTTCTTATCAATTCATTTTTTTCATTTCATGTCAATTAATCATACATCGTGATGCAGGAAAGCCAAAAAGGCCAATTATATAACATCACAAATAAAGTATAAAATTCTTTAATACGATATTTAATATACAAGAAGAAAGATCCAATTCAACGGAACTTATCCAAGGATGTGAAATTGGGGCAAATTTTTCCAAATCAGTTTTCTTCCAAAGTGTAAGTTAGGCTCGCTGTGTTGCGTCCTCTCTCTTCTCAGATAGTTTGCTGGGTACGGATTCGCACGTACAGTGT
>JAHXMU010030066.1:0-12376 GCA_019455685.1 Philornis downsi | reverse complement strand
AAATCGTTCAAATTCATTATCAAAATTCGTGCATCGTTTGATACGACCATTTTATGGTCGTCATAATCAATCTGCTGAATCAACAATTCGTGCTGTTATCTCCAAATTTCGCATCAAATTTATTTGTTGGACATAAAACCATCGACTCGCATGCGCAAAGTGCGTACCGAAGAAAATATTGCAGCCGTAGCGACCAGTGTTAATGGCGATCGTGAAATGTCATTTTTTTTTTTTTGTTTTGCTCCATTTGGCTGAGTTGAACTTGGTTGACATGTGGTTCCATCAGGACGGTGCAACATGCCTCACTGCTCGTGAAACAATGGATATGTTGAGGAATGCATTGGGTGAGCAGCTTATCTCTCGATTTGGCCCTGTGAGTTGGTCCCCAAGATCTTGCGATTTAACGCCTCTTGATTATTTCTTGTGAGGTTATGTCAAGTCGTTAGTCTATGTGGACAAGCCGAACACTATTGAAGCCTTACAGGATAACATAACATGCGTCATTCGAGGAATACAGGCCGAAATGCTTGAAAAAGTAACGAAAAATTGGACTTTCCGAATGGAAATTTTGAGACGGAGCCGCAGACAACATTTACATGAAATTATCTTTAAAAATTAAATGCCAAAAACCAATTTATCGATTCCAATAACAAATTTTAATGTATGATGCACATTTGAGTGTTTTATTCGACTTTTAAAAAACTACGATTAAAAGATCACACTATAAAATACAGAATTTGCAACAAATTCTTTATTCGATATTTTTATCCATTGTAAAAATGGCAAAATACACTTAAAGTGAACTTAATGATAGATCGCACTCAAACTCTGCGTCAGTGTAGAGACAAATATTGCCAATTTAGCTACAGAAAGAATTTAAATAATCCCTTTAACAGAGCATTTGGAATGATTAATTCCCGGTACTTGTTTTTTTTTTATTTGACAAGAGATATGCAACTGCTAGACTTGGCCGCCGTTTAATTACTCATAATTTTCCAGTAAACTTTATGTTAACTACAGCTTTAAAATATCACCGATATACGATAAAGGTTGAATGGCTTGATGTAGAAGACAGAAATTTTGCATAAGAATATCTCATAGCCATTGACAGATTAAGTTTAAAATTGGAATCCGATGGGAAAAGACTCTCGGACTGAACCCACCTCTAGAAAAACATGGATCTGTTGTTGTCACAAAAAAAAACTATGCTTGAGAAAACCATCACAATTCATATACTTTAAAGTCCTTGCCCATGCATGACATGTTTTAAAAATGTTTAGAAAATTTAGTGAAAATATTAATTTAGACCAGGTTAGGGTCGTCGGACCTGAACAGATTTGCCAGTAGGGGAACACCCCAAGGTGGTGTTCTATCCCCCCTACTATGGCACCTCGCTCTGAACAGTATTCTGCTCTCTTTAGAGGAGGCTGGTGTCAAGGTTGTCGCATACGCGGATTATGTGGCGACAGCAGTTAGGGGGAAGTTTTTTTGAACACTCAGAGATATCCTTCAAAAGCCCTTCTCACTGTAATAAAGTGGGCGGTGAAAAACGGTCTCGGAGTAAATCCAAATAATAATTCTGTTCACCAGAAGGTACAAGATTCCACCTGAGGATTCCATCTCTCTGAGAGGTACTGAACTTGCTTCCGCGGACTGTGCAAAATACCTTGGGGTATTATTGGGCAAGAAGCTGCATTTCAAACTCAACATTCTAGACAGGGCAAAAAATGCCACAGTGGCGCTATATGCGTGCAAGAGGCAATAGGGAAACAATTGGGATTAAAGCCTCGAATTGTTCACTGGTTGTATACTGCAGTAGTGAGACCGATAATATTGTCTGGTGGAAGGCTCTTAAGAAGTCCACATATTGTTGGATACTGGACAAGGTCCTTAATATGAATAGTTTGTGCATCACAGGTGCGCTCCTCACCACCCCATCCGATGCACTAAGTGTAATTTTGTATTTACTACCCCTGGGCACAATTAGTATGCAGACTGCCGCAGCCTAAGACTAAGGTGGTAAGACTAAGAGAGCTGTCACAGTGGTAGCACAGTGGTTATGGTCATAGTGCCTGACATAACAGGCACCATTGACGACACTCTGGCTGAACCACTCTTCGATAAAAAGTATCATATACTTATACCAGATAGAGATACATGGAAATGTAGAACTTCAGGTATAAGACTGTATGTCGACTTCTACACTGACGGCTCAAAATTAACTGATCAGGTGGGTTTCGGGGTCTACTCCAAAAACCTGGGGCTAAGTATGGCAAAAACGCTACCTGACCTCTATAGTGTTTATCAGGCTGAAATTTTGGCCATTAAGGAAGTGGCAGAATGGCTTAGATATAACATCCTAACCACGGTGGAGATTAACATATTTCCTGACAGTCAAGTTGCGATTAGGTCTTTCTGAACTCAACATCAGCCCTGAATTGTCGCAGATCTCTCAACGAGATGTCTCAGTATTTCAACATTCAGTTTATGGGGGTGCCGAGCCACAGGGACATACCAGAGAACTGCAGAGCAGACCAGCTGGCAAAACTAGGGACAATCTTACAGACTCCAGCCAAGTTGGAGCATATTTAGCAGCAAAAGGTAGATGGGCGTCTGCCTGTGATCTGTCTGTGATCAATCCAGACGGATGTGGCCTCGCTGAAGCGTTCACACACACTTCTGTCGCTATCAAGACCCGACGTCTCATTGCTTGTATTCGTCATAACGGGACACTGTGTGATTGGAAAACATGCAGTAAGATTCAAGGTTGGGACTAGTGACTTCTGCACGAACTGTAGGAATGAAGAGGAGTAGGAGTCCATGGAACATCTTCTCTGCAATTGCCCCGCCTTGGCGAACAGGCGGGGATCAACACTGGGCTTTTATTTCTTTAGGGACCTGGGAGATCTGGACGATATTGATATTAAAAGCTTCTTGAGGAGCTCAGGGTGGCTCAACCGGGGAAACTAGGAACATCTTTATCTCTAGTTTGCGTGGTATCACAATGGACTACACAGTCTAAGTAAGCCTGTATATTCAGACTGCCACACCTAACCTAGCCTAGCCTTTGTAGCGACACTTGTTTGTCTTGCATGTCACTCGCTTGTCTGTTTAACACACAGCTAATTTAATTTTCCTAAGTGCGTAAGTTGATGAATACCAATTAAAATCATAGTTTTCCGCTGATAATACTTTCATTCATAAATATTTATTATTTGGCGATAACCCTTTCCACGCAATTATGCTTCATAAGTGAAAGTGTGAATCAGGACATTTCCACATGTAGCCGACCACCTGAGATAAACTCTAGAGATTTCCTTACGCGCAAATAAGAAAACAAAAACATTTTCACGATTATTTCTTAACACTTAATTTTATGGGAAACAGTACAGAAATTGAATAAATTACTTTGTCAGAAGTAGGAAAAACAAGGCCATGACAAGGGACGGCTACGACAACACCCGTACGTACGCCCCCTTATACGAACTCAGTTTATGATTTGCGCAAAGCAGCATCAGCGGCATCAGCAGCAGTTAAACAATCGACGGCAGTGCAATAAGAGTAGTACCGGTGCAGTAAAGCAGGGTAAGGAGGGATCATTGCTCCAAAGAGATGAGATGTTTCATCGAAACAAGAAATAAAATTAAAAGAAACAACAGAAAAGCGTTAACAATATAACAACTATGTATGGAACCGGGAAAAAAACGTTGCAAGTATAAAACAAACGAGTATTTTTCATCATCATCATAAATGAAATGACAGTAAAACAAAGTGTGAGTTTTGTGTGGAAAAACACATCACAACACTACAACCTGACAACTGAAACAAAAACAAAATTAAACTGTATTTTGCGTACTTTTCCAGTGTTTAGAAATGGGAAAAATGCAACAAGAAGAGAGCCAAACAATATTGGCAACGACGGCAACAACGGCAACGACAACGGCAACTATGCAGCGCGCAACTGCAACAGCTCGATAACAACGACAACAATGACGACGAAGCCGTTGGTTTCTTTTAAACTATTTGGGTCGACTCTCACAATTTATTATTAGTTTATTTTTCATTACATTGACACTCCATCAAACATAACAAAACTGCAACCATGCCCCCCTCTATCACCACCCTACCACCACTACCTCATGCCCATGGATCTTGCCACAGCCGGAGGCCTATACAAAGGTGAGTAGGAACATTGTGCATGCGGCGCTTGCTTAATGATGATACTGTAGCTGTAACTGTCGCTGTCACTGTCGTCGCCACCACCGCCACTGACTGTGGCCATATAAGAAGTGCAAGTAACAACAGCAACATCACGAACAATATCAACAACATGTTGTTGTTAAATTTATAAATAAGTTGCAAAATGGTAGCAATTTAGGGCATCTTCTGTGAGCCCCTTTTGTTTATTTCCCATTTTACAGAAGATTTTCCGACAACAGATGGCATTCATTATTTTCTATGGGGACACAGATAAGGAGGGTGCATATAGCGATATGAATCGTGGGTAAAACTCTATAGTGAACTATCCATTTTATGACCCGAGTAGAATTCAGTCTGCATAACATTATACAAGGTTATACATTTAGCGGTTTCAAAACCATCGGTATGGCAGGGCTTTAGACTTCTGAAGCGTTATTTGGATCGTGGATCGTGTAACAAAACTTACTGCAAAAGTGGTAATTCAAAAATGGACTTAGGTTAGGTTAGGCCAATGCGGTAGTCTGAATAGACACTTAGACTGTATAGGCCGTTGTGATACCGTGGAAACTGAAGATATGGATGTCCCTAGATTCTCCCGTTGAACCATACTAAGCGCTTCAAGAAGCTCTTAAATCAGACAGTACCTATATTATCCAGATCTCCAAGGTCCCTAAAGAAATAAGAGCCCAGTGTTGATCCCCGCCTGTTTACCAGGGCGAGCAATTACTGACAAGATGTTCTATCGACTTCTCCTCCTCTTCATCCCTACAGCTCCTGCAGAAGTCATTAGTCGCAATTTTCAATCTCATTGCTTGTCTTCCAATCAGATAGTCATGACAGATACAAGTAATAAGACGACGGGACTTGATAGCGACAGTACTGTGTGTGTGAACATTTCAGATTTAGGCGAGGCTACATCTTTCTGAATTTATTACAGCCTCGGATAGATGCCCGCCTACCATTTGCTGCTAAATATGCCCTATCTCGCAGTAGGAGCCTGCAATAGGCATGCCCGTTGGCTGGAGTCTGTAAGGTTGTCCTTAGTCTTGCTAGCTCATCTGCTCTGCAGTTCTCTGGTATGTCCCTGTAGCCCGGCACCCACATAAGGTGAATGTTGAAATGCTGAGTTATCTCGTTAAGAGATCTGAGGCATTTCAGCGCTGATGTTAAGTTCAGGAAGACAGGGATTTAATGGCAGCTTGAGTGTCAGAGAATATGTTAATCCCCACCGTGGTGAGGATGTTATATCTCAGCCATTCTGCCACTTCCTTAATGCCAAAATTTCGGCTGATCAGGTAGCCTTTTTGCCATACTTAGCCCCAGGCCTTTGGAGTAGACCCCAAAACTACCTGATGATTTAATTTTAAGTCGTCAGTGCAGAAGTCGACATACAGTCTTGTACCAGGAGTTTTACATTTCTATGTATCTCTATCTGATATAGATATGTGGTACTTCTTGTCGAAGAGTGGTTCAGCCTGAGTGTCGTCAATGGTGCCTGTTATGTCATGCACTATGTAGAGGAACATACTGTGACCATAACCACTGTGCTACCACTGTGACAGCTCTCTTAGTCTTCCGCCGCAGCTGCAGTACTCTGCATTTACATTTAATGCATCGGATGGGATGGTGCAGAGCGCACCTGTGACGCACACACTAACCACCCTTCGAATCTTATCCAGTATCCTATAGTATGTGGACTTCTCAAGAAGTCCATACAACCAATGAGCAATGCGAGGCTTTAATGCCCATTGTTTCCCTATTGCCCTCTTGTACGCATATAGCGCCACTGTGGACTTTTTCGCCCTATCCAGAATGTTGAGTTTGAAATTCAGCTTCTTGTCCAAAATTACACCAAGGCATTTTGCATAATGCGCGAAAGGACTTTCAGTACTTCCCACAGGAATAGTATCCATAGGTGGAATCTTGTGCCTCCCGGTGTACAGAACTACTTTGATCTTATTTGGATTTACTCCGAGACCGTTTTCCACCGCCCACTTCGTTACAGTGAGAAGGGCTTTTGAAGGATATCTCTGAGTGTTCCCAAAAACTTCCCCTAACTGCTTTCGCCACATCATCCGCGTATGCGACAACCTTGACACCAGCCTCCTCTAAAGAAAACAGAATACTGTCCAGAGCGAGGTGCCATAGTAGGGGAGATAGAACACCACCTTGGGGTGTTTCCCAATGACAAATCTGTTCAACAAAGTGGGTTTTCAATCGAACAACATTTTCTTCAGCGATGAAACTTATTTCCCACTCGGTGGTTACGTCATTTACGTATTTCCCACTCGGTGGTTGTCGCATATGGGGCTCGGAGAACCCAGACGTGATTGTGGAAATGCCGTTGCATCCTGAAAAGATGAGTGTTTTGTGCGCATTATGGTCTGTCAGGTGTCATTGGACCGTATTTTGTCGAAAATGATGTTGGATGTGTGAACTGGAGCATTGTCGTGATGAAACGGACCCCTCTTTCTCGCCAAATGCTACCTTTTCCCATAATTTCATCAACTAAACGCTGCAATAAATTAACATAATATTCGCGTTGATTTTTTCCTTTTTTCCTTTCTGGAGATAATCAACAAAAATAATCCCATGCACAGCCCAAAAACGAGACTCCATGACCTTGCCTGTAGATAGAACAGTCTTTGTCTTTTTTGGACACGATTTTCCCATTATAGTCCACTGCTTTGATTGTTCCTGTTTCTTTGTCTCAGGTGTGAAGTAGTGGACTCATGTCCATGGTTATAAATTGATGTGAAGATTCGGCTTTATTGCGCTGAAACATCACAAAACCCTCTGCTAAAACATTCTCACGTCGCTGTTTCTTGCTCTTTTGAAAGCAAGCGCTGCACCCGTTTTGCGCACAGATTTCTCGTCTCCAAATCTTCGGTCAATGTACGATATATAGTACTTTTTGAAATGCCTATCATTTCAGCTAGCTCACATACCTTCAGCCAACGATCATCCAATATCATTTTGTGAATTTTCTTAACCGTGTCTTGCGTGGACACCTCAATCGGTCGATTACAACGGTGTTCGTCTTAGCAGCTCGTACGGCCTGTTTTAAACTCTGATATCTAACATTTTACTGTCGTAAATGAAGGAGCAAACTCCCCCAGAGTAGAATGTAGCTCGGCTTTAATATTGATCGGACTGAGACCTTTCAAATGGCAATATTGAATTTCATAACTGTGACCAATTTTTTCCATGTTTACAAATTCACTGAGATCGTTTATTTTTGATGGCTCAAATAAAATTATTAAACAACGTGACGCCTTGAAACTTAAAACATATCTTTTATATGGTTGCCACTTTTCACCAATATAATTTTTTTCCAACCACTGGCATCATCTATCTACACGTTAAGTTGGCTAGTTTTGTGACCACCCTGGTAGGTTTGGATTTCCATTTAACTTTCCCCTCAACTTTCGTCCCTTCAGCGCTCCACACATTATTATTAGGTGTAGTCATGCGTTAACGCACCTCATCTTAAAATACTTTAAATGCCAAGCAGGTGACAAATGAAATTGAAATTTCTTGCCAGGTTATAGTGGAACGTGGATAATCATTAGACAAAACCAAAGTGACAGTCAATTGCAGAGGCAACCGAAATTGCCGCTGCTGCCACCGCCACCACCACTGCTGCCACCGACACCGAAGTGATGTTAATTAAATTTCTCACTAATTTAAATTTCACCTTAAGTCTGCACGAAAAAATAAAATCTCAAATGCATCTCTTTGACGCAAGTAAGTGCATACAAACGTACATACAGACACACTCATATGCGAGTACGTACAATTATTATTATTATTATTATGCTATTTGTTAAGTTAAGCTCTGCGTTTTTTTTATTTTCTTCGAATTGTGTTGATCTCATCTCTTTTCTCTACAGTATTTCTGTTTGTTCATGTTGATTTTGCCTTTCTGTTTATCTTTTCCATTTGTTGGTTGTCGATTTGCTGCATTTGTTGTCCGGCCAAGCGATTGTACTTTAAGAAGACATCAGACATTTATCATTAGACATCACATCGCCATCACTCAGCTTGGCCAGGGTGCATCGTTGCGTCCGTCAATCGGCCGGCGGTTTGAGTGGTGGAGTAGTTAGTGGCAGTGGTGGTTAGTTAAGTGAAATACTCTTACTCGAATTACTCACTGCACACATCCGTCCTCAAAGCCAATTCGTCCAAATAAACAAACAACTAATAAACAAACAGAGAGACAGACGCAATAAGTGTACTTAACCACTCATCCGCCCAAAGAGGTAAGCGTTGAAATAATGCCCAGTAAAAGTTTTAGGAAAAATTTGAAATGTTTATCGATTAGATTCAGTACGTAATTAGGTCAAATGTTTGTTACTCCCCCATCTTCCACACTATAAGTCTAATTGAATTTGTAATAAGGAGGCGGGTTAGCGGCTAAAATGCTCTATAAATACCATTAAATACAGCCAATTGGCAATGCAATTGAAAGTAAGGTTTCCTCATAACTCACTCACATTTTAATTAGTTCAACTCACTTCGCAGTTGAATTTGAAGGAGCCTACATTTTATATCTTGGATCTTAGATCAAAAACATTTTCCAATTTTTGTGCAATTGGACCGTCGCGTCGGTGGGACCGATCTACTGAAAAGCGGAAAAAATTCAATATCTCAAGAACGGATTAACATAGAAATCTTAAATCTTATTCGACTCAGAACAAAAAAATACATTAAGTTCAACAATGTTTATAAACATTTTGAAGAAAAATGTTTTCCTCGTCAAATTCGGGGTGATTTTGTCGAAGGAACACATCGAACTTTGTATCCCCCCACAAGCACTCACACAAATCGCGATATTTAATTTTGACCGAGCTCATGACGACGTCTGCGGCTAGACTGAACTCGAATTAACAGTGTTTTGAAGTGTGGACATGTACAGGGTGGCGCAATAGAACGTGCATATTTAAGAAAATAGATTAAAAAATAAATACAAAAGGTATGGTTAAAATAAATCTAAGGCATTGTAGAGTAATAAATGGAGTTTATTTTTTAAAAATAACATCATCTAAATGGTGACCCTTTCTACGACGGCCTCCTTTAACCGCAAACGAAAATTATTGAAAACTTTCTTCAGTAATACTGGTGTAATGGCTGCCATTTCACCACGGATATGCTCCTTGAGCTGAACGATGTTTCTTGGATTATTACTGTAGACTTTGGGTTTGAGGTATCCCCACAAAAAAAAGTCAAGAGGCGTCAAGTTTGGACTACGTGGGGGCCATGGGATATCACCTCTTTTCAAAATCAGTCTACCAGGGATCATCTGCTTCACCACCGCCATGGAGTCATTTGATGTGTGAGAGGTAGCTCCATCTTGTTGGAACCAAGTTCTGGAATTCACTATTTTTGAACTTTCAATTTCTGGAGCCAAAAATCCGTCCAACATCTCAACTTAGCGTTCCGTATTAACCGTGACGTTTTGGCCCCGCTCATTTTCGAAGAAAAAAGGACCAATTATTCCTCTGCCACAGATTGCTGCCCATACTGTCACTTTAGGACTATGCAATGGTTTCTGGTGTTTGATTTTGGGATTTTCACTGTTCCAGTAACGACAATTTTGACGGTTTACGAACCCATTCATAAGGAAATGAGCCTCGTCAGAGAAAAGGATATTGTCAAAATTGGAAAATCGATTAAGCATTTCATTAGCATTTCATTAGCGAGCCTTGCTATGAAGTCAGATTCTTTCAATTCTTATGTTAATTGCAGCTTATATGGATGCAGTTTAAGATCCAATGTTAAAATTCGTTGCAAACTTCGCTACCAACCAAAGAGGAAACTTGGGCGCTTGTCACATTCGTTTGGAAAATCCAGCACAACCTGTTAAGTATCGTGGTGTGGTTTGCTCTATGAAGGAATCATTTGGTTTTATTGAACGTGCCGATGTTGTTAAAGAAATTTTGACCAAAAACAACGTCGCATGAGCATCGCTCAGGAATCATTGAAAGACGTCAACAATAATCCAGATTTGCTTAAAAGGGTCATAACTTATGGCAAATCATGGGAGTACGAGTATGGTTATGACATCGTAACTAAAGCCCAATCGTCCCAAGGGAAGAGTCCAAGAAAACCAAGACCAAAAAAAGCACTCCAAGTTCGATCATATATCAAGATTTTGCTCACTGTTTTCTTCGATTACCATGGCGTAGTGTATCAGGAGTTCTTACCACAAGGCCGTACCGTAAATAAGGAGTATTACCTTGAAGTTCTGCGCCGTTTGCGTGTAGCAATACAAAAAAATCGCCCGGAATTGTGGAACAAAATTCATGGCTTTTGCATCATAATAATGCACCTGCTCACTCATCTTTGCTTGTGCCTCAGCCACCGTATTCACCAGATTTGGCCCCCTGCGACTTTTTCCTGTTCCCAAGATTGAAGAGACCCATGAAAGGACGGAGTTTTGCGACGATTGAGGAGATAAAAACTGAATCGCTGAGAGAGCTCAAGGACATACCAAAAAATGCATATCAAAACTGCTTCGAGGATTGCGACTTTTTCTTGTTCCCAAGATTGAAGAAACCCATGAAAGGACGAAGTTTTGCGACGATTGAGGAGATAAAAACCGAATCGCTAAGAGAGCTTAAGGACATGCCAAAAAGTGCATATCAGACATGCTTCGAGGATTGGAAAAAAAATGCTGACACAAGTGTACTATATCTGAGGGGGGCTACTTTGAAGGAGATAAAAGAGAAATTAATGAATAAATAAATATTTTTTGAGAAAAATAAAAATTCACCTTATTTTTTGAACACACCTAGTATGTCGAAGACTTCATCTACTAAATCACAAAACGTTGCTTAAAATTTCGCGTGACGTTGGGTAGTTAAAATTTGTAATTTGTTTAATTTTTATCAAAATTTAACACCAAGAATTTATATGGAGAGATAAATATATAAGCATTCTATCCGGTATCCGTTTGAAATAGTTTTCCACCTCTTTTTTGCACATTTCAGGCGGTATCTCGGCGATAACTTGACGAATGTTGGTTTTCAAATACTCTAAAGTTTAGGGGTTACTCGCGTAAATGCGGTCTTCGACGTAGCTCCACAAACAAAAGAAAATCTATTGGCATCAATTCGCATGATCTAGGTGGCCGCCAATTGACGTCGTCAAAACGTGAAATTACACTTTGTGGAAACTTCTCATACAATAAAACCAAGATCTGTCGTGTTATGTGATTCGTGGCACTGTCTTGTTGAAATCTCATATCGTCCAGTTTATAATCTTCAAACGCAGGTCAAAAAAGTCGGTTATCATACAGCCATAGTGCTCTGAATTTAATTCCGATTATTCGTTACACTTTCACTAACAGTAGCGATCTTTTCGGCAGTGCATGTTTTGCGATAATGCACAGGCCTAACCACATGTGTAACCCTTCCAGTCTCTTCAAATTTCGTTACAATGTAGCCAAATTCCTTACAAAGTAGGTCGATTATGATGACCATAATCACCCCGTGATGCACGAAAAGTGCCCACGTTTGATTTACCACTTTCGTAGTAAGTTTTAAGTACTTTTATGCGTTCTTCGGTTGTTAAACGATTCATATTCGTAAATGGTAAACCTTTCACTAAATAAACAGCACTTCAGATGACAGGTATTTGCCAGCTGACAGCCTTGCCAGATCGGTGGGGTTATCTACTAAATACATAACCATACACTTCGGCATTACATTTCAGAAAACGGCGAGCAAAACTCCTATCCAATCACTCTTTGATAAACTGTAGTTGACGCAGAGTGTCCGAAGAATATTTTTCTAAAGGCACATCTTACTGCAATTGGAAATCCGAAATTTCTTGCTACAAACCACCTTGTAACATTTAAATATATTTTCTAGTTAGGTGATGAAAAATTTCTTATCAATTCATTTTTTTCATTTCATTTCAATTAATCATACATCGTGATGCAGGAAAGCCAAAAAGGCCAATTATATAACATCACAAATAAAGTATAAAATTCTTTAATACAATATTTAATATACAAGAAGAAAGATCCAATTCAACGGAACTTATCCAAGGATGTGAAATTGGGGCAAATTTTTCCAAATCAGTTTTCTTCCAAAGTGTAAGTTAGGCTCGCTGTGTTGCGTCCTCTCTCTTCTCAGATAGTTTGCTGGGTACGGATTCGCACGTACAGTGT
>JAHXMU010030065.1:0-31472 GCA_019455685.1 Philornis downsi | reverse complement strand
TTAATAACTTACATATTTTGTATTACTAACAAATTAAGAAAAAAAAAACTCACCTGCATTAGGAAACATAACGCAATTGTTAGTGATAGTTTTTTAATTCTCATTTTCTGTTTTCTATTGTCGAAAAGATCTGTAATGAAAACAAAACAAATATTTGAATTATTTTTGCAGTGAAAGTCGGTATAATAATTGACAGTTTATAAAAACTTCATACAATGTTTGCTCATATTTTTCTCTATTTTTTTTTTTTTATTTTATTTTCAGCTTCATCAAATTAACATGATTTTGCTATTAATTGCCACGGCAAATGAACATGGATATGTCCAATAGTAATGTAATGTAATTATGTATGTATGTGTGTGCAAGTATGTATGCCAACTTGTCTACCGATATGATTGCTTATCAGTAGCGTAACAGCTTATGGATAGAAGGTAGACTTGAAGCTTGCAGCCACAATTATATGGGGAAAAAAATCATGATTAGAAAAGCAATTTCTATTGTGTTAATAAATTGAAAGTTATTGAAAAATTGCACCAATCGAATATTTGACAATGTTTTTATTAAATATAGCTGAATTTTATAATTGCTGGATTTCTCAAAAAATATCTAAGACGTCGTTATTTTCTGTGAGATGCAGGAAATCAATTTCAATTTCTTTTTTTCCCCCAAAATTGTTGTTTTGTCTTTGCTTAATGAATGCACATATGATTGCTAATTAAAGAGTAATTAAAGATTTTTCGAAATATTTTTTTTTTATTAATACAACAATATCTTAAATCTAAAAAATAGATAACATATGTACAGTTTTTGACATTTATTCAAAGATATTGCAACAACTAAATCTTGTTATTACATAAAAGTGAATTAATTGAATGGAGTTACAATCGATTTGGAAGGTGAAAATGTTAAAAATCTTCATTTGAAAAACAAAAATAAATAGTAAAGCCAAACATTAAAAGAAAATTATTACTCATAAAGTGAGTATCTGCGAAGATGACCACTTATAGACTCAAATTTTCAGTTTGATAAATTCCCCTTATTAAGTTATTTATAAATCTTTACATCGTTAGTCGATGGTACTTTGGTGCATGACATCGAGAGAGAAACAAATGCTATAGCTGATGTGTTTGAGTGCGCACATCGAATTTCGGATAGAATGACTACATCAGCTCAGAGCAAAGTGGCTAAACATATTGCATGGTTAGATTCTGAAACTGACACCACCCATGAATGTCAAGCAAATGAATTGACGAATATAGGCGAGGTGAAATTGTATGTCAAATAATTAAAAAACAACAAAGCTGTGGACAAAGACGGTATTAAACCAATAATTTTGAAAAATATGAGCAATTTGTTTCTGAGTTTCTTGACGAATATATTTAACTGGTGTTTACGAAATGGATATTTTCCTATGGCTTTCAAAGATGCGAAAATTATTCCGGTTCTCAAGTCAGGTAAAAATCCACAGTTACCTACAAGCTATAGACCTATAAGTATGCTAAACATCATCAACAAGATCTTCGAAAAGATCATATTGGCCAGATTAAATGATTTTGCATATCAAAACGATGTAATACATAAACATCAATTCGGTTTTAGAAGAGGTCATTCGACAATTCACCAATTCAAAAGAGTACAGAAATTAATACTGGAGAACAAGCGAGATACAGGGTGGGCCATAAGGGTGTTGGCGGTTTAAATATTCAATTAAAAAAAATACTAAACATAAAAAAAATATATTTGTATTTTTAAAAAGTAGAAGCATGGGAATTTTTAAGACTTAAAAATAATGTTGTCCAAATGGCTTCCCTCGGCTGCTTGACACTCTTGGAACCGAAGTCGCAAATTTTGGAAAACTCGTTGAAAAGTTGTTCTCGGTGTTTTGTTACTTTCCTGAATAATGTTCCTCTTCAACTGCTCTAAATTGGTCAGATTATTCTCGTAGACTACAGATTTTAGGTATTCCCATAGAAAATAATCTCATGGAGAGAGATCGGGGCTAGGTGGGGGCCATTCAATATCCCCCCCTTTTCGAAATGAGTTTTCCAGGAAAAACATTTTTCAGCAGCTCTATGGATACCCTAGCCGTATGACATGTGGCCCCATCCTGTTGAAACCACATCCTCGAGGTATTGCCTTGAAGTTCTTGCAAAGCTGGCACCAAAAAGTCTGCTAGCATGTTGCAATAATTGTTCGCTCTAACCGCCATCGCATGCCCTCTTTCGTCCTCAAAAAAGTATGGTCCAATAATACCGGTTGACGTTATCCCAGCCCACATGACATGCTTAGGGCTGTGAAGTGGACGTTCATGCAAGCGTCGGGGATTAGTCTCGGACCAGAACCGACAATTTTGCTTGTTCACATGCCCATTAAGGTGAAAATTGGCCTCATCACTAAAAATCACGTTGTTGAAATTGTTGAACCGCTCTAGCATCAAATTGACAAAGTTAAGTCGGTTATTGACATCATCGGGTTTTAATTCTTGGACTATCTGAATCTTATAAGACTTCAAATGCAAATCACGTTTCAAAATTCGTCGTAAAGTTGTTCTTTTGACATCCAAAGACTGACTTCTCTTACGTGTTGACTGTTGCGGATTTCGCTGAACTGAAACACGAACGCGCTCCACAATGTCGGCTGATCTTGCAGAAACTGGGCGACCACGAACCGTAATTGGTACTGTTGAGCCGGTTGTTTCGAACATTCTGATCCATTTTCGTATCACATTGGCGCTTGGAACTTCACTTAAATCGTGTAAACCGTGGTCATGCCGATACAAACGTCGTGCAGTAATCGCTGATTTATTGTTTTCGTAATATGCTCGGACACAAAATGCACGCTGCACTCCCGTGTACGGCTCCATGGCGACTAAATTTCCAGGAAGCGGCGCAGTGAACAACATATCCCCCCGCCACCCTGCGCCGCGCGTTACCGAGAAATTGAACAATTAAATCGCCAACACTCATATGGCCCACCCTGTACAAAAAGTACGGTAGTAATTTTGCTAGACATTGCCCACAGTGGGATTGCTTCATACATTTTTGTGCAATAATTATAAGGAGTTGTCGTAGAGTCTTGAAATTCTGCATAGAGCGTTTTATGACGTAGAGTAGCAAAAATATAAAGTTTCATCCAAATCGACCTCGCCCATCGGCCACCGCCCATACAACTAAAAATGAAATTTTCGTATACATTTTTTTCTGTTAGGTAGAAATTCTTGTAACTTGGCATGGATCATCTGTACCACGGAAACAAAATTTTTGGAAAGTTCCATCTAAATCGGCCACGCCCACCGCCCACCGCCCATACAACTCAAAATGACATTTTCGTATAAATTTTATTCTGTTAGGTAGAAATTTTTGTAACTTGGCATGGATCATCTGTACTACGGAAACAACAATTTTGGAAAGTTTCATTCAAATCGGCCATGCCCATCGCCTATATTATGCACCATATACGTGTTTTGTCTTTATTTCTTTGCTTAATTTGTAGCGTAATTTCTTGTGACTTTTTTCATAAAATTTATAACTTTTTTCAGCAGTATAAAATATTATAAGGATTTTTTTCTATAAATCGCAATGATATACTCCCTTCCTTCATTTTATTGCAGTCAGAGCATGGAGGTCGCCGGAGCTAACCTTTTTTTCATCCAAGGAAAACTTAGAACACTGAAATTTCTAGGGCTTTTTTTTTAAATTTAAATAGTTTCGAAACTATTTATGCTATCCAGTTGTCTTTTTTTCTTAAAGAATCACAAAATACCATATTTTTAGAACATCATGACATAAAATAGTTAAACGAACAACAAATATGCATATACAGGCCCTCAAGTTGCATTAAAATCTTATTTGTTTTGCGCTTTACTTCTCCCAAGCATTTTTAAGTAATTATTTTGCATAAAAAATTATTTTTTTCAAAAAAGCAATGATGAATTTCTCTTAACTAAACAACTCCGTACAAAATTGCATCATTACATTTTTAATATTTTGCAGTGGAAAAATAGACTTTTTGCACTTAGAATCTCACTGTGCGGCCGCCTACAGTTCTTAATACTACCATAAGCCTACAAGATTCAGTGAAGTACTTGGGAATATATTTTGATAGAAAATTGAACTTTATTAAACATATTAATTACATATGTGCAAAGGCGATTGGATGTGGAAGAGCATTATTTCCATTGTTAAATAAAAAATCTAAATTGAACTATAAAAATAAAACGCTTATTTACAATATGTGTGTAAGGCCGATAATGACGTGTATGGATGTCAAATTTGGTATCCAAGTACTGCAAAGACAAACCTCAAAAAACTACAAATTATTCAAAATAACAACCTGAAGATAATACAGGGTGGCGAAATAGAACGTGTATATTGCATCATCTTTTTTTGCTGGGTAGAAAAGGCGCGGGCGGGGGGGGGCACCTACGTCGTTGGGTTGGCGGGCTCATGGAGTTTTAGTCGCTATGAATCACTTCGACGGGAAGCGTCGCGCATTTTGCGTGCGTGCGTTTTACGGGAACTTTCGTTCATATATTGCTACTAGGCGACTATATTGTGCTGAATATGGATTACGGCGAATTAGTGAAACTACGAGTGCTAATTTAATTAAAATATTGGTAAAGCGTTTTGAAGAGACCGGTTCAACATTTAAACCACAAGAAAATGGTCGCCAAGGAACATCTAGGACCGAAGACAATGTTGAGAGAGTTTAGGAGTCAGTACGAGGAAATCCACAAATGTCAACTCGCAAGAGATCGACTTCATAGCAAGGCTCGCATTTGCTAATGAAATGCTTAATCGATTTTCCAATTTTTACAATATCCTTTTCTCTGACGAGGCTCATTTCCTTATGAATGGGTTCGTAAACCGTCAAAATTGTCGTTACTGGAACAGTGAAAATCCCAAAATCAAACACCAGAAACCATTGCATAGTCCTAAAGTGACAGTATGGACAGCAATTTCTGGCAGAGGAATAATTACATTTCACCAGTATTACTGAAGATAGTTTTCAATAATTTTCGTTTACTGTTAGAGCAGTGCCGTCGTAGAGAGGGTCATCATTTAGATGATGTTATTTTTAAAAAAATAAACTCCATTTATTACTCTACAATGCCTTAGATTTATTTTAACCATACCTTTTGTATTTATTTTTTAATCTATTTTTTAAATATGCACGTTCTATTGCGCCATCCTGTACATAATCTACATCGGAGATACCCTACTAATAATTTACATGATAACTACAATCACAAAATGCTTATCATCGTATTCCAAGAATTAACACAAGGATTTGAAGATAATTACAGATCCTCACACTTTGCAGAAATAAGAAATTTATACAATTAATTATATTTTTCAACTTCTTCTCGGAAGTTCTGTAAATATATTCTATTAAAATTTCTCTAAATATTTAAAGGTTTCATGCTATCTTTTTACCTTAAAATGTCGTAAAATATGTAAATGTAGCTTTCCTGTATACTCTAGTTGATATTTGCTGCAATACATTACGTAAAATCTCAAACTTTTGTATATAAATATTTTTACCCTCTGTGATGATAGTAAATAAATAAAAAAAAATCGTTACATTCTCTTGTTATGAAAAAATAACATTTACTCCTGAATATTGTTGGACTTGATGCATATTCACACACTGATTTATAAATTAAAGGAATTTGAAGCAGATTTCTCACTATTGAATAACGCTGACAAATTTCAATTTGTCAACAATTTGTAAAATTGTCGCATTGGAAATTTATCAATTGTCGACGTCAGGTTTTCCTTCATTAATTGATTTGTAATTCTATAAATGTCAACATTTCCGCTCTAAGCAATTATCAAAAATTTAATTTATTTGACAGAGTGGTAGATGTTTGTTTTCACAGTGGCCACTGTTATTGATAGTTACAGAAGAATATACGCCAAATTAGCCATGAGATCAAGTAAGCATGAAAATGTTTCCAAGTATTTAATTAGAGTAACGTCAATTCAGTAATCACGAATAAGGATAACGTGTTTTGAGCTCCTTGGCAAGTCCATCTTCAGATCCTTTTGTGACTGAATTGATGGTACTGGTAAGTCATCAGTTGTAATATCCAATACCAATAATCACTTGAAAATGTCCGGCATTTGATTCTTTGAACTTTTTCCATCAACTTATTTAAGAACAACAATGCATTAGTCCAAATTATTAAAGGTTCCTTTATCCAATCCGTTTGTA
The DNA here is from genome assembly GCA_019455685.1 of Philornis downsi. Classification (NCBI taxonomy): domain Eukaryota; kingdom Metazoa; phylum Arthropoda; class Insecta; order Diptera; family Muscidae; genus Philornis; species Philornis downsi. The sequence continues at coordinate 25,256 of JAHXMU010030065.1, read as the reverse complement.
GTTTTGACAGCTGAAAAGTGTCGGCAATGGAAAATTGTGCAAATGGAATTCCATAAACAGAATTTATTTATTTATTTTCTATTTATTTATTTACATCTACTGAGCATTGCTCTTACAGATTACAAAAATAGGAAAAATTGAATAAAATAACACAACTATAGTTACAAGTATATAACTATACATATTTATTAAGTAGTCAGTTGCAATAGATTACAACAATAAATTACAAATTAAGTAAAAATCTTCAAAATAAGGTATCAGCTAAAAGTCTGAGTACAGCTCGTCAAAATGAAAATCTATTGAGAGTTATATCGACAGTAATTGGTTCATTCCTTCCATAATTAGTTCGATGGAATGGAACAGCAAACAAATGAGTTTCTCTTAAAGACCGTGTTGGTATGTTGAAGGGCAGAACGGATAGCAATTCGGTCGAATCAATGTTTGAATCTATAATATCCTTTATAAAAATGATGCCTAGAAGCTTTTTGCGGTTAGAAAGTTCCATAATTCCAAGAATATTGCAGCGGCTTTCGTACGGTGGCATGTTATCAAAAGAAAAGTTCTTTCGAAGGACAAATCTTGTGAAGCGCTTTTGAATTTTCTCAATCCGATTGATGCCTACTTCATAAAAAGGACTCCAAACAAAGCTTACGTACACTAAGTGAGATCTTACCAAAGACTCAAATAAAACAGTAATAGCTTTAAAATTCAAAAACATTTTAGTATTTCTTTTTAAAAACCCAAGTTTTGAATTGGATTTAGAAACTATGTAATTTATATGATCTTTAAAAGTCAGTGCGCTATCAAAATATATACCCAGATCTTTTACGATGCTCACACGCGGAAATGTTTAATCATTTTCATATACGTAACTGTACACAATTAGTAAGTGCTTACGAGTATAAGTCATAATATTACACTTAGAAAAATTTAAAAATAGATGGTTGCCGCGGAACCATACTGTTAGTGCTTCAATATCTTGTTGAAAGTGTACGCAGTCCTGGATAGATGTTATATTATAAAATAGTTTCTAGTCATCCGCATATAACAGACATTGACAATACTTTAATATATTAGGTATGTCATTGACAAACAAGGGGAAAAGCAATGGGCCCAAATGGCTACCCTGTGGTATACCCGATTTCACGTAAATTGGATTAGACGCAGCTTTATGAACTTTAACAAATAAAACTCTTCCCGAGATGTAAGAATGTAACCAGCTCAATAGTGACGAGTGAAACCCCATTTTGAAGAGTTTCCTTATCAAAATTGAATGATTAATTTTGTCAAAAGCTTTTTTAAAATCAGTGTAGAGGGCATCTACCTGGTTACCTTTTTCAATGAAATCATGACAAAAGTGAGTGAATAAACAAAGATTAGTGGCAGTCGATCTTCCATGGAAGAATCCATGTTGTTGCGAACAAATGATATTTTTTAGAGTTACAAATGTCCCTTCTGTCAGAGACTGGTTAAAAATTGTAGTAAGAACATGCGAAAGCGAATATGCACAATTGCGAATAAACAAAGGTGAAAGAAGATCATATCCGGGGCCTTTGGTGACGTCGAGAGCAGTTATTGCTTCGAATACTTCAGATAATTCTAGATGAATAGCGCCAGTGTCAACAGTATCATGCACGCCGTTAATAAATTCAGTGAAATTTAGGCGCATTTTGTAAAGGGTGACGCGCGAATCGTGCTGCAAACACCAAATGGAGACCAATGGGGACCGTCATTTAATGATGTCGAAAGAGTTTTATTTTAACCAGAACTGCGCCGAAATGTATCCGTATCAACAGCATTTGGTTCTAGCAAGATAGAGCAACTGCACATATAGCCAGACCGGTTATGCCGTAGCTTTAACGAAAATTCCAAAGCAAATTAATATCCAGAAGCTTTACTTACCGCTGGCCCCCAGGGTCACCTGATCTGACTGCACCAGACTTTTTTTAAGATGGTGCGCAAAATGAAACCAAGAAATTTGACTGAATTGAAGCAGTCCATTAAAACAATAATTTAGGCGATTCCGACTTCAAACCATCAGGCCGCAAAGAATAAAAGTAGAATAGAGAATCTTATTAAAATAGTTATCATTTAATCTTTTAAAATAATCCTTAAAAAGTTCGTATCCTGTTTTCTCATGTAGCACAGAAGTGCGGTACCTCCAATGTTTGTTGAAAATCATTTCTAAATATTTGTTTTGAAGAATTTGTATTTTTCATAAGTGGCTTTGTGCCGTATTTGTGCCTTAGTGGTTGTGCCATATAGATGAAGCGAAAGACATTACAGGCTTTATAGCACACTTGTAAATAAGATTTTTATTTTTAAGGCTTAGACTTGATCGTCTGTTTAAAAATGGCCATAATGCCCTGAATGAACGCAGCGTCTTCTCGCAAGATAATTGAATATGTTTCTGGAAGGAGAGCTTTTTTTTTTGTCTGAAATCACACCAAGATATTTAACATCATTTTGAGTTTCTTTGGAGTTGCCTTCAAAGTATATTGGCCTCATCGGGATTCTTTTCGGAGATTTGTAGAAAGGCAAAATTATGCTTTGGGTTTTGTGAACATTGATCTTAATTTTCCATTTTTTAAACTATTTGTTGCAGGGTATAAGACTATTTGCCATTTTCTTTAAGAGGGCGTTCGTTAACTTGAAAAAATATTTCTGATATTCGATATACACGCCTATTTAAAATTTAAAACATTTTGGAGATAGTGGAATACTTCTTATTTCTAGGAAAGACAAATTTTTAGAAAATTAACACATTTTGCAAATTTAGCTACTGTTATTTGTAATAATTCTGTATTTCTGATATTACTTTATTTGTATTACATCATCTTTTAAATAAAATAAATCTTATAAACCAATACACCACTCTTGCATCATTTGAAAATCATTTCTCTTTGATACGCCCACCAGCTAAACTAAGATTAAACATGGAATCCGGATATCAGAACAGGTCTTTTTCAAAAACATGTGGCCCATTCATTGCCCACAGCCCTTCGTATCTACTACAGCCATCGATTTAATTTCACTTTTCATTTCATCAGAATCTCACTGATCACATAATCGTCATTAAACATATATAAATAACACCTCACAAGCCATTAAAAAAAAACCGAAGCATCAACAAATATTATGAATGAATTTGTCAAGATAAAGAAAAGTGAAAATTTCTTTACATTGTTACCACTCGCGGCATCTCGTAAACTCTCCATCGCGCTTATAATTTCATTAAAATTAATGTGTTTACATTTCATTAATTTGCCGCACGAAATGCCAACTGCCAACCAGCTGACAGCAGTAAAAAATCGAAATTCCCACAATTATCAAATCGACACAACAACACACCGGGCACAAGCAACAAAAACCACTTGTTATACCCCCATTACAGCCAAAGCTAAAGCACTGAATAAATTTTCTTTTGTTGCTTCTGACTGTTCGATCAGGTCCGCACCCTGACCAATAAATGATTGTAGTGAATAAAATACTTCTACATGTTGTTGCTGTTGATGGTGCTTCAGCAGTGAATTAAACTTGTGTAAATAAACTGAAATCAAAATAACAACAATCAGACAACAAATCATCCAACACAAAAAAAAAAAAACAACATCAACTGAAATTGAGATCTTTTGCATTCAAAAGTAAACAGTAAAAACAAACTTAGCCCATCTATATTTGGGGAACGTCGGCCATAATAAGAAATTAATGCCGAAAATGCTGAACAAAGTCACGTTATCAGTTTTCAATCCTCTGCAAAGACCATCAACAATTGTATGAAGACCTTTTAACAATGAACAGAAACACTGAAGGCGATAATAAACAAAGGGAAAAAGTAAAAAACAACAACAAAATTGAGGTGCTTAACAACTCATTAAACATTTGAAACGGACATTTCACGCCGATTTTGTGTGAGAGAGTGAATTTGGCATAAATGCGTAATAAATGGAAATTATAGCTTTTTTTTGATATTGACTTGATATTGTTGTTGAATAAAGGCTGCATAGTTTCATTTTAATGTATTTAATTTTTTGGCTCTCAGCAAACATTGCTACAAAACTTAGTTGTTTGGATTATGCTGCTTTAAAGCGAAATAAAACAAAAGACTTAAGACACGAACTTTGTGAGGGTCACTGTAATTGATTGGCGATTGATGTGACAATTGCGATTGCGATCAGCAATGTTATTGCTGCAAAAGAAAGCGTAGATAATTTTGATTGATGCGTTTTTCGTTTTTTTTTCGAATTTATATTTGACAAAGCATTCATGGCATCACTATTGAAATTTGCTTATAAATGCTTAGGCGACCACAGTGTACCAAACACATATGTAAGTTCAATTGTGCAAATTTCTTGTTTTTTATCCGAGTAACTTTTGCGTAAAATTGTTTTTAGGACAGCTTTACGTTGTGGTTTAAATACTTTATTTTGCGGTAGTTGGCCATATAGATATTACAAGCCCATATAAAAAACATATTTAAAAATTTTAAGTTCCTTTCTGAATTTAACCAAACTTGTTTTTTTTGCTATTGATATCAACTGTACGATTGGCGTGTTAAACTATTTTTACTCAATCGGTGGTGGTGCAGCGTCCACAATAAGAGTTAATAGAATTCTGATACAATTATTAGTAGCTGTACAAGCTATGAGAAAAAGCCAGAAAAGGAATGCGGTGTTTAGTAGTAAGGATGGCATAATATTCAGACATAGCACATCTTAAATGAGTATTGAGAAATTACTAAATTTGTTGAAAATAGACTCCCACATGTACGGAAATTAGGCAATTTTTCATACAATGCAAAATTGATAATTAGAATAGAAACTTATAAATCTATTGGCAAAAATATAGGGATGATCGCCAACGACATATATATACAGAGTGTCCATCGGGAAGCTATACTACTTTGTTTTGCCGCCATTTCGGTAAACATTAGCCTTGACAGTTCATATTTGGCAGCCGTAAAGTAGAGACGTGGCAAATTTATTATGGAAAAATATTCGATAAACCAAAGTGTTTTAATCGTTAAAACATTTTATCAAAATCAATCATCGATTACTGTGACGATAAGAAAGTTACGTAAAATTTTTGGGAGAAACAATGTGCCAAACTGGACGCACTATTTATCGTGTAGTGAATGAATTCGAAGAAAGAGGGTCTGTAGCTGAAAGAGCCAAGCATGAACCACAATGTACAGCAAGATCGGCTGAAAACATTACTGCTGCTCAATAAAATATTCAAAACAATTCATCAACCTCAATTCAAAGCCGTGCTCAGGAGCTTGGTCTTAAAAGAACAACTTTGGCCACAATTTTGCACAAGAATTTGCATTTGTTTCCATTTAAGATTCAGTTGACATAAGAGCTTCTTCCACAAGATCATTTACGCCGCCGTACATATGCCAATAGGATGTTACAGCTTGCCCATGACAACCCCGATTTTAATGAAAAAATCATAATGAGTGACGAGGCACATTTTCATTTGAATGGATGTTCACATATCCAGAATTATCAACTTATTTATCAGCCATTTTTGAATCCATTAAAAGTGACAGTCTGGTGTGCAATTTGGCCAGGAGGAATCATTGGAGTTTACTTCTTTGAAACTGAAAACGGTGTAGCGGTAACTGTGAATGGGGAGCGATATCGTGATATGTTTGAAAACTTTTTAACGCCGCAACTGCATGCTTTGGGCTTGATTAACATGTGATGTCAACAAGACGGTGCCACATCGCATACAGCCAGGATTGCAATGGAATTACTGCGAGACCTCTTTTCATAACGTTATTTAAAGAAATGATAATATTGATTGGCTTCCACGGTCACCTGATTTGATTGCTCTGGCTTCTTTTTGTGGGGATATCTGAAAAAGCAAAATTTATGCAAACAAACCAGAAACGCTTGAGCAACTCAAACAAAATATTCGTGATGAAATTAATGAAATACCGCGTGAAATGTGTGAGAATGGAATAAAAAATGTGCTCAAAATGGCTCGCATTTGTGAGGCTAACAAAGGTGGACATTTATCTGATATTATATTCCATGCATAATTTCCGACATTAAATAGAACATTTATCAATATAAGATCCATTCTCTTTCATTTAATCAAAAATTATAAACAAACAAAGTAGTATACCTTCTCGACGAACACCCTGTATGTATATATATCAATGCTGCTGCCTGCTGCTAATAAACTAACTGAGGTAGAATCATGAAGACTGTTTAAAAATATGTAAAATTATGCTGTTTTCTGTTTCAGTTGTATTTCATTCTTATTCTTTATTTCATTATTACTTTATTTCATGTCTTCTTGACAGTTGGTTGTTAACAATTGATCCCAAAACTAGCCGACCAGGCGTATAGATGATGCCAGTAGTTTGAAAAAGAATTATTTTAGTGAAAAGTGGCAACCTTGTAAAATATATGTTTTAAGTTTCCAGGCATCACGTGTTTAGTACTTTTATTTGAGCCGTCAAAAGTAGACGATCTCAGTGAATTTATAAACATGGAAAAAATTGGTCACCTTTATGTAATTCAATATTTCCATTTGAAAGGTCTCAGTTCAACCAATATTGAAGTCGAGCTAGATTCTACTCTGGGGGCAATCTGGTTCTTCGTTTACGACTGCAAAATAATGGATAGCAGAGTTTAAACGAGACCGTACGAACAGCCAAGATGAACACCGTAGTGGTCGGTCAATTAACATTTTCACCCCAGACACAGTTAAAAAAATCCACAAAATGGTATTGGATAATCGTCGGCCGAAGGTGCGTGAGCAAGCAGAAATAGTAGGCATTTCAAAAACTGATATACATCGTATATTGACTGAAGATTTGAAGATGAGAAAGATGTGCGCAAGATGGGTGCCACGCTTGCTTTAAGTAGAGCAAAAACAGCATCGTGAAGATGCTTCAGCAGACGGTTTGGCGATGTTTCACCGCAATAAAGCCGAATTTTTGTGCCGATTTATAACCATAGGTGAGACATGGATCTATCACTTCACACCTGAGACAAAGGAACAGGAAGAATCAAAACTGTGGACTGGAATGGGAGAATCGTTGCTAAAGAAGGCAAAGACGGTTCCATCTCCAGGCGAGGACAAGGCGTCCGTTTTTTGGGATGCGCATGGGATTGTTTATATTGATTATCTTTAGAAAGGAAAAGCCGGCAACGCAAATATTATGCTAATTTATTGCAGCGTTTAGGTGACAAAATTATGGGAAAAAGGCCACATTTCCTAAAAAGGAAAGTGTTGTTTCATCAAGACAATGCTCCAGTTTACACATCCACTATTGTGATGGCCAAAATTAATGAATTAAATTGCGAATTGCTTCATCACTCACCTTATTCTACAAAATTTAGTTTTTTCGAACTATTTTCTATTTCCAAACTTGAAGAAATGGCTTGATCGTAAAAGATTTGCCATCAATGAAGAGTTGGACACTGCGGTCGATAGCTATTTTAAGGAATTTGACAGTTCTTACTGTAAACAGGATATAAAAGCTATTGAATATCGCTGAAAAAAGTGTATCGAGCTTAAAGGAGATTATGTTGAAGATAAAGAAAATGTTTACCAACTTTTTGGTGTCTTCTTTATTAGGTCGGCTAGTTTTGGGCCAGCCCTCCTAGCAACTGTATGAATGGCATACTGAAAAATTTGTTTTCACTCAATTGGTTGTAGTATAAAATTAAGTTTCAAGATCTATAAGAAAAAAGCAAAAAATTGCTTGTGTGTTTTAGTAGTAAGGATACGATAATGTTTAGATGCAGCAGATCTTGAATGAGTGTTGGGAAATTTGTAAATTTGTTGAAAATGTACGGAAATTAGATAATTTTTCTTTATAACGAAAAGTTAATGATTATAATTTAAACGGATGTTTGATAAAGTCGATATACACATACGAGTATGCCAGTGATATTGCCTGCTGAGGATAAACTAACTGAGGTAGAATCACGAAGACTATTTAAAGATATAGAAAGTTACATTTTTTTGTGCTTCCATCTTATTTCACACAAATTATTATTATTTATAATATTTCTAAAGATCTCTGCTTCCCGTAGGCTTTAATAGAGGTCAATTGGCATAGCTATTAATGATTGGATTTTAACTTTTTAGAAATTGAAAATCGAAATATGTGTTTTAAAAGGGTAATATTAACTTCCAAGTGATCTTTCCCATTGCAATTATTTCACCTTTTTGATTACGGAGTACATCGTCTTGCTTTTGGGTTGTTCTACTACAACTTTCGTAAACAAAAGTTGTCATATATTTCATTCCAAATTTCGTTTAAGATCCATTCTAGTCAAATTTACATCATGAAATCTGTTGCTCTTTTATATTTTTTTTTTCTATTTATTCTATTCTATTTCTATATTCTATTTATTTTCATTTTTATTTTTATTTTTATTTTTATTTTTTTTATTTATTTACTATCATTACAGCAGCTAAAATATTTATATATAAAAGTTTGAGATTTTACGTAATGTATTGCAGCAAATATCAACTAAGTATACAGGAAAGCTACATTTAGATATGAAACCTTTTAATATTTAGAGAATAATATTAATAGAACTTTCGAGAGGAAATTGAAAAATTTAATTAATTGTATAAATTTCTTATTTCTGCAAAGTGTGAAGATCTGCAATTATCTTCAAATTCTTGTGTTAATTCTTGGAATACGATGATGAACATTTTGTATTGTAGTTATCATATAAAGGTTTAATTCTTGCATGGGCAAGATTTTTCCTTTTGGATCGATATAGCCAAATTATGAACGAATTCTGGAGCAAAAAACTCGCCTCTCTATTCAACCTGTGCGACCTCTATCGTGCTTTTAACGAACAAACAAAAGTACGATCAGGAATATATATATATATATTATGTATATTATATATATGGCAGAAAGCTGCGAGATGTTACTACAGCCTTTTCAAGCATCGAGAAGGAAGCAGCGAAAATGGGTCTGGTGGTAAACGAGAACAATACAAAGTTATTGGTTTCAACCGACGAACGTTGACAACTATAATTTTGAAGTGATGGAAGAATTCATCTACCTCGGTTCCGCTGTAAACAAAAGGAATGATGTCAGCATGGACATAAAGAGGAGAGTATTGCTGGGCTAAGCAAGCGATTCAATGACAAAGCCCTCTCTCGACAAAGAAAAATCCACCTGTATCAGACGTTGGTTCTACCTGTCTTGTTACATAGCGAGAATCCTGGGTTATGACCCAAGCGGATGAATCAGTACTGGCAGTTTTCGAGAGAAAAATACTCCGGAAAATATGAGGGCCCATTATCGTTAACCGAGGGTATCGGCGTCGCATGAACAATGAGCTATATAAGCTATATGCATTAATATACAGGGATTGCGTTGGCTGGGTCATGTTGTGCGGATGGAGCCAAATGCTCCGGCATGGACAGTTTTCGACAACGAACATCGATGGATGGCACAAAAAAGAGCGACCAAAACTCGGTTGGAAGGACCAGGCTTTTGAAATACTATCGAAACTTGGTGTGAGGAATTGGAGGAGAAGTATAGAAGATCGAAGCGCTTGGAATTATTTTTTACGGGCGGCGTATAATAGATAAGGATCCATTCCAGTCGAAGAAGAAGAAGATATTTATATATACATATATACTTAATAAGATATCACATGAGTGTTTCTAGTCTGCGATATTGAATTTACAAATTGCCTTTTTGGGTAGAGAATCTTCGAAAATATTAGGTATAAAAAATTAGTCTAATAATATTCAAAATTGGGAGAAGATGACAAAATTAAACTAAGCAATAGGACAGAATACCGGAAGAACTTTGTAGAATTCAGTTAAAAAAAGTAAAATTTTGGCATTCTTCTTGCACATACTTCAGTTTGGTCCAGCATAGTAAAAAGTGTCGTGTAAAAAAATATTGAAAATAATGAAAAAAAAAACAGTGAACGGAAAACATTTTTAGCATCTAATTCGACTATTGTTTGCTTGATTCCGGGTTCAATCCCGCATACTGCTACCTATCATTATTTGAACGGCAGTCATCTCGGTATGTCTGGCGAACACTTCGAGTAGTCGAGTAATTGACAAGTCTTGTAAATGTGTCTGAAACAGTGACGTTCTGAATCGTCGTTGAACTTAAGGTCCCGTTGAGTGAGTCTAAAAATAGAATGAGTGTAAGTTCACTGAATGTGAGAAGCTCTTCCAAATCTCGTTCATGGAATTCAATGGAATTTATTTTTAATTAAAAAATTTAAAATTTTAAATCACACCGTTCTTGATTGACATGTTTTGTTAAGAAATCACAAGTCGCTTTGGTTTTGTAAGATTTTAAGATTTTAAAAGTACAATTTTTTCAAGAAATCGTAACATTTTATAATGCTTAAATAAGAGGGATGCCATATGGAAGTTGGGACGCAAACTTCCTGTTTTGAAATTAATCATGGAATGATATTGCTGAAATATAAACTTTTCGTCCTTAAATTTTATTATTATTATTATTATTATTATTACTTTTTTTGTTTTTTTTTTTTTTTTAGAAAAGTGGCCAATTAGTATTCGTACTTGCTAACATCTCCAAATTTTGTGGTGAAACGGAAATCGGAAGATTTGCAAGTTTTCATGAACATACTTCATAATGCGAAATGTGAAGAAGTAATACGAAGTGTAGTAATGAAATTAATTAGCGCTTAACTTCTAAATTCTAAAACAAAAAGTTAATTCAATTTGTAACCGCTAACTTTGCATTCGTGTTCGAAGTGTTTTTGATGTTTGCAATCAAAATTATTAATAGTTTCGTTTCTGAGGTTTAAAATTGAATCCAAATTTAATGCCATCTTGAATTTAAGTCAAAAATTGGGCATAATTTTTCAAGAAATTTGAGATAAATCAAAATTATTTTCCAGTTTGATTTCGTTTTGTAACACAGGAAATTGAAACAAATCAAAACTTTTTTCCAGTTTGATATCATTTTATAATGATTTCTTAAACTTTACAACATTTTGGGCATATAATTTGCTTTAGTCACTCAACAATCAATAATTATTACAGCACAAATGGAATATTGAACATATTAGCTAAATAAATCCATACATTTTAAGATATTTAAAATGGTCGAGCTTCAGAAATTAGTCAGTTGGATCCGTAATATTATAGGGGCTGCTTTAAAAATAATTATTACAATAATTATTACAGCACAAATGGAATATTGAACATATTAAGTAAAGAAATCCATACATTTCAAGATGTGTAAAATGGCCGAGCTTGCGAAATCAGTCAGTTGGATCCGTAATATTATAGGAACTGCTATTATTCACTTTTGGAGATGCGATTTTATACAAAGCTATACCAAAGTAGTGGAATCGAATTAATACCAATTGATTTTCTTCCGATTTGATTGCTTTATAGAGTTATTCCGCAACATTTAGATATCGTCCCAATCAACTAACCAAAATTTAATTTTCTTTGTCGAATTTCATAGGCTTCCCTTCTCTTCGATAGGCAACTGAATGCCGACAAATCGCAGTAAATTGCAAATCATTTACAAGTGGAAGCGGTTAAATCAAAACAAAAAAATTAACTCGAATTTAATGACCAATAAAAAACAATTAAACGTGGAAACCGCCAAAAAGAAATAACGAAAAAAAGAATGAAAGTTAAATCATTAACACACAAATATTTATACTTATGGGGCTGGCTATAGGACGAGAGATACGAAATAGAGAAGAGAAAACAAAAATTTATAGATTAAGTTGTAAACACCCACCTGCGTTAGAAATTCACTAATTGAATGCAAAATGTTGCAAGGTGGAGGTGCAAGCAATATCAAATAACACCCACTACCTCGATAGTAACAGCAGCAACAGTTGCAGATTTATAACAACTGCAACAATAACAACAACACTTTACAAACAATGGTGATGGCTAAGATTTGGCGTTTGCTGTTGCACAAAAATGCGAGCGATAACGACGTAATGAAAATCCAAAATTTCGTGATTGAAGGAACGAACAACTTAATCCGGTTTCTCAAGGCAAAGTCCTTCGTTGATGACACTTTTTGCTCGTCTATTCAAATTTAACAGTTTAAGGGATAATCGTTAGTTTTAGGGAAGGTTTTTCTAAGCATTTGTTTTTAACGGATTTTCTTTAGTTTTGCCACTTTTTCTTTTAATATATTTCCCATTTATTTTCAGAAATAACTCATACAATTGCTGTTGGCTATTGAAATATCCTTTGTGTTGTCCTTTTCTTGTTCGTCGATCACGCAACTTGTAAACATCACATATTTTCGTAAAAATTATTATTTGTTTTTTTTTTCCTTTTTTTCGCTATTAATGAGATTCTTTTCGTTTTAAACTTGTTTTGAAGTATTTTCAAAAATTTGCTTCGAAATGTGTTTGAATATTTCTTTTTATTGAAATCTTATTGTTTTTTTTTTTAAATTGAGATTTTTGTTTCGATTTCTTTTGTCTCAAATGTCGTGTAAGCATGCGCGCGCGCGTCTAGTTCGTGCCATGGGTAACCGCAGAATGTTCAATACACCTGCTTTCTCATAGCGAATTACTTCGCATGCAGCGCAAACAAGACGAAAAAAAGCATTTCGAACAACGAAACAAAACGCGAACAGTAAAAGCATGAAAAAAACACTCATACGGCAGCGAAGCTGCCTTGCCCGCTGCCCCATTGGTGGTGTTTGGTGCTATGGCTGCTGCTGCTGTAGTTGCTTCGGGAGCTGGGAGTTGGGGCTGTAGCTGGAGCTGGAGCTTCTGTCTCAACTCACCTTCGAAGCTTAAGCTGGCAACTTGGCTGTCTGTCTACGGTGATAATGGCCTTCGTTATGACCATAATGATGATGATGATGATGTTGCCTTCGCTTGGCTAACTTGGTTGGTCGGTTAGTAATGCCAATGCCATTGTCAATGACGAACGAATCACCGCCACTTTTAGTAAACATTGAAGGAAAACGCATGCACAGCTACAGACGGCAATGCAAAGCTTTTCCAAGTAGCTACAGCCGTTTTAGCTTTTACCCCTGATCAGCATAATGGTGATGATGATGATCATAATGATGGCAATGATTGCGATGACGATGACGATAATGATGCCGATGCCGGAGATGACAATAATGGTAATGTAGTCTCTCTTTACTGCAATTGCATGCCGGTAGTGTTTGTTTGTCTTGTCGTCTTCTTCTTCTCTAGGTCTCTTATGTGAACGTGAATGGGTCCGTATTTAACAAACCGGCAGAAAGACCAACTAATAGACAGACAACCGACCATGAAGACAGACTATTGCCACAATTGTCGCCTTGGTCTTCACATTTCCATGTTTATATGCATGAATCTCTTCCATGTCTAAGATGTTTGTTTGCTTCATTTCACGTTGCACATTGCAAGTGCAGTCGACCAGGGATGGTATAGAAATTTAGTAAAGCTACAAAGTCCATGGCGCTATATTTTGTGCAAATTATAATTCAGTAAATTAGCAATGCTTAAATTAGTTTTCTGAATAGGTTTTTCTTTGAGTCTAAAAATATAATTGTGCACAAATGCATTGAATGTGGCAAAAGCCCCTGTAGGCTGATTTTAGCGTAAACCGTATTACTGCACACTATTTCTGAACAAAACCTACCAAAGATGCCGCAAAACTTTGTTTCATCAACCGCAAAAAAAACGGCAGTTTTTATTAGAACTTGGTTATACGAGGTGTGTTCAAAAAATATGGCGAATTTTCGTGTAAGAAAATGGAATTAAGTGCTCAAAAACACTTGAAATGTTGACAGTGGGATACGGTGAGAGTACTCTGAGTCAAAAGAATGTTTACAAGTGTTACAAGCTTTTCACAGTAGGTCGAGAAGATGTGAATGACGACAGTCGCTCTGGACGCCCCAGCACATCAACAACTGATGAAAATGTTGTGAAAGTGAAGAAAATTGTTATGAAGAATTGTCGCATCACAATTAGAGAAGTTGCTGAGTATGACGGCATATCGGTTGGCTCATGTCATGCAATCTTTTCGGAAATTTTTGGCATGAAGCGTGTGGCAGCGAAGCTCGTTCCAAAATTGCTGAATTTTGACCAAAAACAACGTTGCATGAGCGAGATTTGCTTAAAAGGGTCATAACTGGTGACGAATCATGAGTATGGGCTATGACATCGAAATCAAAGCCCAATCGTCCCAAGGGAAGAGAGAAAGGAGAGCCAAGACCAAAAAAGGCACGCCAAGTTCGATCAAATGTCAAGATTTTGCTCACTGTTTTCTTCGATTACCATAATCGTAGTGCATTAGGAGATCTTACCACAAGGTCGTACGGTAGATAAAGAGTATTACCTTGAAGTTATGCGCCGTTTGCGTTAAGCAATATGAAAAAAAAAAATGCCTGGAATTGTGGAAAAAATTCATGGCTTTCGAATCATGATAATGCACCTGCCTATTCAGCTTTGCTTGTGAGAGATTATTTGACCAAAAACAACACTGTTATCATGCCTCAGCCACAGTATTTACCAGATTTGTCCCCCAGCGATTTTTTTCTGCTTCCAAGATTGAAGAGAGCCGTGAAAGGACGGCGTTTTGCGACGATTGAGGAGGTAAAAACCGAATCGCTAAGAGAGCTCAAGGACATACCAAAAAGTGCATATCAGAACTGCTTTGAGAATTAGAAAAAAACGCTGGTACAAGTGTATTATATCTGAAGGAAACTACTTTAAAGGATATAAAATACAAATTGATGAATAAATATTTTTTGGGAAAAATGAAAATTCACCTTTTTTTTGAACACACCTCGTTTTTAGTATAGACTTAAAATTTTTGAAGTGTATCTATGATTTTTTGGTGGTTGGACTTTTGGGAAAAAATTTAAATTTTTTGAATAGTTTTGCAAAATTTATGTTTTTGTGCAAAATATTTCTAATTCATTTTTTCGTATAAATTTCAATTTCATAGATATTTTTCAATAAATCAGATTGAGTTTGTGCGTAACCGTTAAGAATTTTTTTTTAAAGTTCATTAGAAATTCGTTTCCGAACCATGTTCGACGCAAATATTCACTTCTTATATTGATTCGTTGTATGGCTGAGAAGAAACTAGAGATCTGAAATGATTCGGTTTCTCTTTCAAAATATAAGAAAACAGAGGTGAAACCAAAATATAGTTTTATGCAATTTAGTATAAGTAAATCCTCTAATTTAGCATGACATTAAATACTTTCTATAGCACAATTAGAATGATCCAATTTAGGTCAAATATCCACGATTTTTTTCGATAACTTGTATCCATTTTGAAGTTAATTCCATTATGTCTCTCTCATATATACCCTCGTCACTATTGGCAAAAAACTGGATCAGCTGATTTTGAAATGCTTTCCTTAGTAATGGGTGGTTAACACTTGTCCGGACTACAAGGTGAATGTATAAAAACCTATTGAACGACCTACTTGAACTTTCGGCAAGTTATTATCCTCGTATATGATCTGGCATTGTCCTGATGGAATACAATTTCTCTCCTATTAACTTCACCACTTCAACCACTTCACTTTGTTTACTTTCTTTAGAAGGTCCAATTGTCGACAGTACAGATCCGAGGTAAGGGTTTAGCTGCTCCCCCCTCGTAATAGAAGATTCCCTGTCAATTCTACCGAACGTACTGCAAAACCTTCCTGTCCGTCAATTCTGGCTCTGCGTCGGCTTACAGCTTTTCCATCGCCACCGTTCTCACATAAAGGTATCATAAGTGACCCAGTTTTGATAACCAATTGTGATTTTGTTGCATTGTTATTTGTTGTGTAGAACCCATACGAGAGCGGTCCCAAAACTAGCCGACCTAACATAGAAGAAACAAAAAAGTTGGGAAACATTTTCGTTATTTTTCGATATAATCTCTTTCTAGATCGATACACTTTTTCTAGCGACATAGATTCTATAGATTCTATAGCATATTCATAGCAAGAACTGTCAAACTCCTTAAAATAGCAATCAATCGCAGACTCCACCTCTTCCTTTGATTTGACTGTTTCTTTGTCTCAGACGTGCAGTGGTGGATCCAAGTCTCATCCATGGTTATAAATCGACGCTAAAATTGAGCTTTATTGCGACGAAACAACGCCAAACACTCTACTGAAATATTTTCACGGCGCTGTTTTTGCTCTACTGAAAGCAATCGCGGCACCCATTGTGCGCACAGCTTTCTCATCTTTTGAAATGCCTATCATTTCGGCTAGCTCACGCGCCTTCAGCCGACGTTCATCCAAAATCATTTTGTGGATTTTCTTAACCGTGTCTAACGTTGACACCTAAATAGGTGGATCACTAAGGTGTTCGTCTTGGTAGCACGTACGGCCTCGTTTAAACTCTGCTACCCAATATTTTGCGGTCGTAAACTAAGCCAAGCGTAGATTGAGACCTTTCAAATGGAAATATTAAATTACATAACGGTGACCAATTTTTTTCCATGTTTACAAATTCACTGAAATCGTTTACTTTTGATGACTCAAATTATAATACTAAACAATGTGGCGCCTTGAAACTTAAAACATATGTTTTATAAGGTTGCCACATTTTATTAAAATATTGTTATGTTTTATACCGTTTAGCACATCTTGTGATAGTGGGACAGTTAGCCCCATCCTTCAGTCAGATAGCTCCGTATATAAATGATCATTAATCTCAAAATCTTGTTTTCATTATTTTCAAGTGGTCTACTCAAATCTGCTGAAACTTTCTGCACTCTCTAGACAGAAACTGAAACTAGGCAATTTATGAATTTCTTATGAATTTCGATAAATATGTTTATAAATGTGAGCCACAGGGGAAAACCTCAAGGACCGAATTTCTATCCTCGAATCGCTGTTGAATCGCAACAAATTCCGTACATTTCGGAGACGGATTGCGACTAGTGATGAAAAGTGGGTCACTTACGACAACATCATGTGAAAACGGTTGTGGTTGCATCGCGGTGAGTCACTGCTAATGGTGGTCATGCCAAGAATGTTAAAGTTTTGCTGTGCATTTGGTGCTGAAGGAAGCAATGGCCCAGAAGTGACCAGCTTGGTCAATAGGAGAGGAATCGTGTTCCGTCAGCACAATTCTAGGGGTTGAATGTATAGTTAGCGTGATATCTGTTATCCCTGCTTAACATTTTCATGCGAGATTTTCTAAAGTCGCTAGTCTATGATAGAAAGCCCTGATCGAGCGATGTCTTTAAAGTTCAAAATTAACAGAACCCACACCATCGCTCACTTTCAGCTGGACTTATGCAACAGAGTCATGGAAAATTGGATCTTAAGGATCGGTGCCAGCGTTCGAAGCCTCAGTAGACATTTGTACGATGTTATTTTCGATACAATGTCAGTAACACCTTATTTTTTGCATTTCAACATCGAAAAATTCTTCATAAGAAGACAATTTTTTACATAATTAAGACATGGGCCATATAGTTTTTAAAAGTCCCCAATGATTGAATACGGTTTGGCAGAGCTAATCTAATAACAAATGTCTATCTGGTCTTAAGGAAAATATATCATTTTTTAGGCCATTAATTTATCAACCCTGCTCTCGTTGCAACTTATTGTTGCATTGAACAACAAGTTTTCTTCGACTACCAAAAGCAAATCCAAACAAACACTCCGATTTGTACTTCTCCACCGTTGATAATGGTTGTAGACCAACAGACAACGTCAAGTTCCCCCCCTGGAACGTTAGACATACGTTCGCTTCCACAACCTGGCTAAACGACTGACTGACTATCCATCCGTCTATAGGTAAGTGATTGAATGGTCCCGCCTTCCTGCTTTCCTCTCGCTTATAGTTTGTCTTCAAATCCGCCAATCTCATCTTTCTGGCTCGAGTCTAACAACTTTGTCGTTCGTTATACATGTCTCGTTTTTAGTGTGTCATTGCAAGTGCAGCCAAAAGCAAAAAACGATAAAACTATTGTTGCATCTACAGAAGCAAGAAGCAACTTAGCCAAACAAAACTACTTTCAGTTGAACAGTTTCGAGAGTAAAATCATTTTCATCGTTGACATCTTCTACGCCGTAGACCGAGCCAAGCGATCGAGCCATAAAACAAAACAACACAAAAAGGAAACTAAAATCTATAAAGTTTAGTTTTATTGGCAATTCTGCGTAATGTTGTTATGTGTGTTAGAGTGTTGTGTGCGTGTGTGCTTGGCCATTCTTGTAGACTGCAAGATGTGATTGTGCGTCAACCGATCGGTTTGTCTGTCTGTCCGGCTGCACATTTTCCACTTGACAGATATCGTTCAGTGGCGATTTTGAAAACAATTGTTTTTCATTTTACGATTATATCCTCCTCAAGTACTCTCGCATGCGCGAATGTGACTACGAATGTGATTGTGATGATATCGATTTTATTTGATGATTCAGGTGATTTAATTTAATTTTGATTTTCCATTGTTTTGCACTGAACGGTGACATTGTCATTGTCATTTTGTAAAATTACTTACTTTGTAAAGTGAAACAATAGAAATTTACACAAAATGGCTCTATTTTCATTTGTATTGCTATGAAATGCAAATGGGAGGGGAATTTACTAATGTGTGAGCGTACTACTTTAAGAAGAAATGGGGTCTAATTTCAAACCAAGATTTCCTAAATCTACGGTAAAAATCGAGAAATATTCAAAAGTATGTTCAAACGAAAGTCGACAGCTCTTTGTTGTACTTGCTATTAAGCACATTTCGACCCATCTCGACCCTGTCGACGTATTTGCTATATTTTCATGCGCTTGACTACGTCGATGTTGTTGGTATACTGTAGATACAATCTATTCATATGACAACGATATATTGCATTCGCCAGAAAGTAATTTCGGTTTTTTGTTTCATTTATTTATTTCATTATTTTAATCTACATATATTTTGTTCATTGATATTTTCTCATCATTTAGGCAACTTTTTGCAAAGATGACTTACACTTCACATAAAATCCGAATCCGAAAGTGTCAATTCTGATCTATAAGTTTCATGTGGCGAGACTTCCCATTCAAGCTTCAATACAGGGTGTCCGTCGGGAAGGTATACTATTTTGTTTTACCGCCATTTTGGTAAACATTAATCTTGACAGTTCATATTTGGCAGTAGTGAAGTAGAGACGTGGCAAATTTATTATGGAAAAATATTCAATAAACCAAAGTGTTTTAATCGTTAAAACATTATATCAAAATCAATCATTGATTACTATGACAATGAGAAAGTTACGCGTAATTTTTGGGAGAAACAACGTGCCAACATAACGCAATATTTATCGTATAGTGAATGATTTCGAAGAAAGAGGGTCCGTAGCTGATAGGGAAAAGCATAGACCACAACGTACTGCAAAATCGGTTGAGAACATTACTGCTGCTCAAGAAAGTGTTCAAAACAATCCATCAACCTCAATTCGATGCCGTGCTCAAAAGCTTGGTCTTCAAAGGGCAACTTTGGCTACAATTTTGCACACGGATTTGCATTTGTTTCCATTTCAGATTCAATTGACACAAGAGCTTCTTTCACAAGACCATTTACGCCGCCTTACATATGCCAATAGGATGTTACAGCTCGCCCCCAAATTTCATTTCCAAAATCATAATGAGTGGCGAGGCACATTTTCATTTGAATGGATATGTGAATAAACAGAATAGTCGGTACTGGCCAGTGGAAAACCCTCAAATTATTCATCAGTCACCTTTGCATCCATTAAAAGTGGCAGTCTGGTGTACAATTTGGTCAGGAGGAATCATTGGACCTCATTTCCTTGAAACTAAAAAAGACGTAGCGGTAACTGTCAATGGGAAGCGATATCGTGGTGTGATTGAAAACTTCTTAACGCCACAACTGCATACTTTGGGCTTGATTAACATGTGGTATCAACAAGACGGTGCCACATCGCATACAGCCAAGATTATAATGGAATTACTGCGAGACCTCTTTCAACAACAAGTTATTTCAAGAAATGGTGATGTTGATTGGCCTCCACGGTCGCCTGATTTGACTGCTCCGGACTTCTTTTTGTGAGGATATCTGAAAAGCAAGATTTATGCAAACAAACTAGAAACGCTTGAGCAACTCAAACAAAATGTTCGTGATGAAATTAATGAAATACCGCATGAAATGTGTGCGAATGTAATGAAAAATGTGCTCAAAAGGGCTCGCATTTGTGAGACTAACAGAGGCGGACATTTATCTGATATTGTATTCCATACATAATTGCCGACATTAAATAGAACATTTATCAATATAAAATCCATTCTCTTTCATTTAATCAAAAAGTTATAAACAAAGTAGCATGCCTTCCCGACGGACACCCGGTATTTTTCGAAAAACTCAAAGAGGTTTGCTGTGGTGGAAAATCACGACTTTTCGATTTACTCACGCAGGTCTTTTTTCTTTCGGTGTTTTGTCAAGCTACATCAACTGCCGATAGTAAGTCTCAGAATTTATGGTGTTTTTTTTTTTTTTTGGAAATCGTTCAAAGTAAACCACTCCCCTAGTATCCTACCAAATCGACAATATATGGTTTTTTGGTGCAATTCAGCTTTTAGTGAAGTTTGAGCGACTTAATCTAGCTTGGATCTGGACTGCATCTCTCTCGATTGACATCGTTGTAAGTAAACCATTTTCCATCCCCAGTGGCAATGCGTTTCAAAAAGAGTTTATTTTGGATGGGTTTATATAATAAATTGCAAATTTTTATCCGCTTTGTGAAGCGGATTTCTTTTCCAAAAAATCTAGCTTTTTGGCGAGTTCAAACCATTTAAGATGAATTTCAATAATCATATGCGACACTTTCAGTTCCTCTGCAACTTCTCGAACAGAAACATGTCGTACTCGATAACGGTTTAGATTTCGTACTAATCAATCACCGCCCCGGCGGTCATCTTTGCTTCCCTTTCAAGAAAATACACACACTGATTCTCAATTCAGTGGGCGAATTCTATTCACCCATAGAGGGAATAATGGATATTTGTAGAACCCTTTTAAAACTTTTAAGTGGATAGACCTACCTGCAGTTTTAGTTATCGAAACATTCTATCAAAATAAGAATAGTCGGTGTATGATATATGAGAAGGGGAAGTTTTTGGCACGCCCACTTATGGGGTGACCCGTTGTTACGTCATTTACCATGCTATAGTTGGTTAATGTTATGATTGGGTTTAAATGATTCGGTAAGAAAAAATTTAATTGTTCGAAGACTAAATTCAAGTTTCGAAAGGTAATCCTTTTTCAGAATTTAATAGATTCGGGAAAGAATCACTATTATTTATATTCTGTCAAAAAAAGTACCGAGAATTGATTAATAGAACATAAAAGTATTTGTTTTCAATTCAAATTTATTGTATTACCTTCAAACAAGGGCACTTTCTAAATAGAATACATATGCCAAAGAACATTCCGATCATTAAATTCCAAACGCCTTTTCCAATTCTCGCCGTAAATTCTCATGCATTCTATCGAACGGGTTATTAAAAATGGCAATTTGAGGTTTGGAAAGAAAAATAGTTAACCTGCTAAACACTCGTACGATGGTTGTTTAATAACATTTGTTGAGTTTTTGACCAAAAGTCGTTCACAGTGACTGCCTTGTGGTATGATGCGTTATCGTGGTGCGAAATCCTTGAGTTTTCTTTCAACAAATCTATCGTTGTTGACAAAATTGTTCTCCCAAACGCCAGGTAACGCTCAGATTCATTTATCGTTTGACCTTCTGGAAAGAATTTCAAATGCACAGCACTGCGATAATCAAAGAAAACAACAATCAAAATTACCACGATTTTTGATCGACTTTGGTGTGTTTTTTCTCGATTTAGCTCAGTTGCAAGGCGCTTTTCCGAAGCCCAACTGGTTTGCATGTCAAACTTGTAAAACCTTATCTTATCACCAGTTATATTGCGTTTTATGCATATAGGGAGAGACAAGCGTGTCTTCAGAATCATTACACCATTAAGTTTTTGAATAAAATTGAGATCTTTCGAAACTATTCAAGCGGCAAAACATTTTATACCCAAACAACGTTTCATACCACAACAAATTGGAAGAATTGATTTACAGACACCTCTGCTCTTGCCCCTCTTAATCTTAAATGACGATTTTCAGCCACTATTTCCTACATTTTATTGATTTTAACTTCAGTTGCAGATGTTGATAGCAAACTGGAGGGAGGCAAATCATCTTCCACATCTCGGCCATGTTTAAATGCACTGTACCACTTATATGCACGAATTTTTGATAAAGTCGATTCATCGTAGATCTTCTATTACATTTTCGGCAATTCGATATACCAAATTCAATTTTCAATACAAAATTTAAGACCAATTCTTTATTTGATATTTTTGTCCATTCTAAAAATCCCATAACTTACTTGAACTGAACTGATAAAATTGAACACTGTAAACAAACTGTATGACTAATCGCGTTCGAACTCTGCGTCAGTGTGGAAGACAGTTGCACCAACTTAGCGACAGAAAGAAATTCCGCAATCCTTTAAAAAGAGTGCTTTTTAAATGATTTATTTCTGGTGGCTTTTTGAAAGAATATAACGGGTTATTTATTTAGTGATTTCAAAACTGCCGGTCTGGCAAGGCTGTCAGCTTTAAATACTTCTCATCTGAAGTGTTATTTATTTAGTGAAAGGTTTGCTATTTACGAATATGAATCATTTAACAACCGAAGAACGCATAAAAATAGTTAAAACTTACTACGAACGTGGAGATTCAAACGTGGACGTGGACAAACGTGCATTACGGGGAGATTATGGTCGTCGTAATCAACTACTGTGCGAGGAATTGGCAAGATTATAAGGAAAATTTAAGAGACTGGAAGCGTTATAGATGTGATCAGGCCTATTCATCATCGCAATGTACGTACTGTCGAAAATATCGCTTCTGTTAGTGGAAGTGTGGCATATAATCCGCATTTCAATTCAGAACGCTGTGGTCGTAGGATAAACGATTTTTCTGGCCTCCAATTGAAGATTGTGAACTGGTGCCACGAGCCACACAGCACGACCGATTTTGGCTTTATTGCACGAGAATTGTGTAGATCAATTGGCCACCAAGATTATGCGATTTGATGCCGTTAAACTGAGATTACACCAATGGCCGTGTTTACGCGAATTATCACCAGACGTTGGAGCATTTGATAAACAACATTCGTCAAGTTGTCTCCGAAATATCGTCCGAAATGTGCAAAAAGGTGGTCGAAAATTACCTCAAACGGATCCACTGCTGTAACCAATCCAGAAGCGATCATTGTATTTCGTACATAATAATAAGATCCAAGCATCGTAATGAAATAAAAGTTTTATCGAAATTATAGCTTTACGTGTGTTTTATTTAACTTTACTTTTGAAACTAGAAAATGGATAACCCGGTATAATACATAAGGAGAGAGGATAGGACTTTTCTGCCGATGATTCCTGGCGCAATTGTGATAATTGTGGCTAATGGAATCAGTGAAGAAAAACTTAATCATTCGAATACTACAAGCAACTTTCAAAAACAGATTGAGACTTTTGAAAGAAATTGACAGTTGCGGAAAAGAACCACTCTTGCCTATATATATATTTCTAAAGGCCAGCTTTAGTTGGTGAACTAATTATTGAATAATACTCGCATCACTTGATCTTTGTCGCAAGCAACCATTGCGTTGAAAAATAAGCTTACAGTTACTTGCAAAGTGGTTCCGCTCACACAGTAAGGATCTACATCGTTTGCTTGGAAACAAAATGAAAATACGTCAGAGAAGTCAAGATTACTACTCCAGCAAGTATAACACTAAACAAGCTATCACAAGGTAAATTTTTTTGATAAAGAGAATACAAAAGTTCACTTTTTTATGTAGCTATACGAATATGAGGCTCTTTAGTTTCATTTTGTTGATCCTCTGTTAATCTCCTAACTCTGTTTGTACTTCATTCAAAAGGATATAAATTCTGTCTTAGATCCCGTGATGAAGGTTATTTTATATTTGATTTTTGACCGACTATACCGTAGTCTAGTCTGCATATATATTCGACTTCGGACCTCTTCATTGATTTGAAATAAGCGATATCTTTTGACGCAAAGCTAAATAAAGAAAAACAAATTTCTATGTTTGTCCAATTTACTGGCAACATCTGGATAAAAATTAATTTATTCCACATTTAAATCACTTCAATCACTAATCACAATATGGGAGCCCTCTTTATTGCATCCTGTTTATGTGTTACGAAAGAGACTTAACTTGGCAAAAATATACAACAGAGTTTAAGCTCTGCCTTGCTGCCATTAATGTCATCTGAACAAATTCTTCTAGATTTCAGTTTCGAAGTTCATCACGCTTAAACTAAATTGTTGATGTGTTGATCTTAATTTGTCCATCATACACCTGCTCCCATGTGTTTGTTTTCCTTGATGAAAAAATTTCACTTTTCAAATCTTCAAAATTGAATTCCCTTTCAGGCGCTATCAAATAATTTAAATCAATTGCAATTGTATTTATTTTCTATGCCCCCAACTGAGACATTTTAAATGGATCCGATAAATGATTTGATTGGACGGCAGAATTTCACGACGTCAACTCAAGAGTAGCATATGGGCAATCAGCCATCCATCCAATGGTCAATGCCAGGTGATGGATTTCATTTGAATTAAACAATCTATCTTTGCCATCTAAAGAGGAAAAAAACTAGCAACACAACAACAGCCACAAAAAGTGTCGATCATTCATTCACTTATTCATTGTCAGACGACCATAATCACATATTCATTCATATCACTCTCTTACACACAAAACATACAGACAAACACACACACACACACACACATGGTTGCTTTTGAACCAGGACTAAGCATTTAGGCTGCTCGAAAGCTCATGCAGTTGTATGGAGTTGTTGTTGCGGCACTAGAAGTTACAAGTTTCAGTTAGGAGGTTTTTTCGTTATTTCAGCTTGAAAATGTCCCACTTTTCCATAAAATATTTGCAAAACGTTTTTAGCCACATTTAGTCACAAACGATGTTAGTTGACGCTTTTTTCTGTCGCAACAAGCAGCGCCGGCAATAGCAACAACAACATTGCATTGGCAGCGATATTCGCATGTGAGCGAACAGCAACATAAGGGCACAGTGGTTTGCGGTGGCTTTTGTAAATCGGAAGATCATTGCCAAAAAATAAGTCATCTAACGTACAAAATTACAAAACTACCAAACAAACAAACTTACAAAATTACAAAATTACTAAATTACTAAATTACTAAATTACAAAATTACAAAATTACAAAATTACAAAATTACAAAATTAC
>JAHXMU010030064.1:0-30235 GCA_019455685.1 Philornis downsi | reverse complement strand
TTAATAACTTACATATTTTGTATTACTAACAAATTAAGAAAAAAAAACTCACCTGCATTAGGAAACATAACGCAATTGTTAGTGATAGTTTTTTAATTCTCATTTTCTGTTTTCTATTGTCGAAAAGATCTGTAATGAAAACAAAACAAATATTTGAATTATTTTTGCAGTGAAAGTCGGTATAATAATTGACAGTTTATAAAAACTTCATACAATGTTTGCTCATATTTTTCTCTATTTTTTTTTTTTTTATTTTATTTTCAGCTTCATCAAATTAACATGATTTTGCTATTAATTGCCACGGCAAATGAACATGGATATGTCCAATAGTAATGTAATGTAATTATGTATGTATGTGTGTGCAAGTATGTATGCCAACTTGTCTACCGATATGATTGCTTATCAGTAGCGTAACAGCTTATGGATAGAAGGTAGACTTGAAGCTTGCAGCCACAATTATATGGGGAAAAAAATCATGATTAGAAAAGCAATTTCTATTGTGTTAATAAATTGAAAGTTATTGAAAAATTGCACCAATCGAATATTTGACAATGTTTTTATTAAATATAGCTGAATTTTATAATTGCTGGATTTCTCAAAAAATATCTAAGACGTCGTTATTTTCTGTGAGATGCAGGAAATCAATTTCAATTTCTTTTTTTCCCCCAAAATTGTTGTTTTGTCTTTGCTTAATGAATGCACATATGATTGCTAATTAAAGAGTAATTAAAGATTTTTCGAAATATTTTTTTTTTATTAATACAACAATATCTTAAATCTAAAAAATAGATAACATATGTACAGTTTTTGACATTTATTCAAAGATATTGCAACAACTAAATCTTGTTATTACATAAAAGTGAATTAATTGAATGGAGTTACAATCGATTTGGAAGGTGAAAATGTTAAAAATCTTCATTTGAAAAACAAAAATAAATAGTAAAGCCAAACATTAAAAGAAAATTATTACTCATAAAGTGAGTATCTGCGAAGATGACCACTTATAGACTCAAATTTTCAGTTTGATAAATTCCCCTTATTAAGTTATTTATAAATCTTTACATCGTTAGTCGATGGTACTTTGGTGCATGACATCGAGAGAGAAACAAATGCTATAGCTGATGTGTTTGAGTGCGCACATCGAATTTCGGATAGAATGACTACATCAGCTCAGAGCAAAGTGGCTAAACATATTGCATGGTTAGATTCTGAAACTGACACCACCCATGAATGTCAAGCAAATGAATTGACGAATATAGGCGAGGTGAAATTGTATGTCAAATAATTAAAAAACAACAAAGCTGTGGACAAAGACGGTATTAAACCAATAATTTTGAAAAATATGAGCAATTTGTTTCTGAGTTTCTTGACGAATATATTTAACTGGTGTTTACGAAATGGATATTTTCCTATGGCTTTCAAAGATGCGAAAATTATTCCGGTTCTCAAGTCAGGTAAAAATCCACAGTTACCTACAAGCTATAGACCTATAAGTATGCTAAACATCATCAACAAGATCTTCGAAAAGATCATATTGGCCAGATTAAATGATTTTGCATATCAAAACGATGTAATACATAAACATCAATTCGGTTTTAGAAGAGGTCATTCGACAATTCACCAATTCAAAAGAGTACAGAAATTAATACTGGAGAACAAGCGAGATACAGGGTGGGCCATAAGGGTGTTGGCGGTTTAAATATTCAATTAAAAAAAATACTAAACATAAAAAAAATATATTTGTATTTTTAAAAAGTAGAAGCATGGGAATTTTTAAGACTTAAAAATAATGTTGTCCAAATGGCTTCCCTCGGCTGCTTGACACTCTTGGAACCGAAGTCGCAAATTTTGGAAAACTCGTTGAAAAGTTGTTCTCGGTGTTTTGTTACTTTCCTGAATAATGTTCCTCTTCAACTGCTCTAAATTGGTCAGATTATTCTCGTAGACTACAGATTTTAGGTATTCCCATAGAAAATAATCTCATGGAGAGAGATCGGGGCTAGGTGGGGGCCATTCAATATCCCCCCCTTTTCGAAATGAGTTTTCCAGGAAAAACATTTTTCAGCAGCTCTATGGATACCCTAGCCGTATGACATGTGGCCCCATCCTGTTGAAACCACATCCTCGAGGTATTGCCTTGAAGTTCTTGCAAAGCTGGCACCAAAAAGTCTGCTAGCATGTTGCAATAATTGTTCGCTCTAACCGCCATCGCATGCCCTCTTTCGTCCTCAAAAAAGTATGGTCCAATAATACCGGTTGACGTTATCCCAGCCCACATGACATGCTTAGGGCTGTGAAGTGGACGTTCATGCAAGCGTCGGGGATTAGTCTCGGACCAGAACCGACAATTTTGCTTGTTCACATGCCCATTAAGGTGAAAATTGGCCTCATCACTAAAAATCACGTTGTTGAAATTGTTGAACCGCTCTAGCATCAAATTGACAAAGTTAAGTCGGTTATTGACATCATCGGGTTTTAATTCTTGGACTATCTGAATCTTATAAGACTTCAAATGCAAATCACGTTTCAAAATTCGTCGTAAAGTTGTTCTTTTGACATCCAAAGACTGACTTCTCTTACGTGTTGACTGTTGCGGATTTCGCTGAACTGAAACACGAACGCGCTCCACAATGTCGGCTGATCTTGCAGAAACTGGGCGACCACGAACCGTAATTGGTACTGTTGAGCCGGTTGTTTCGAACATTCTGATCCATTTTCGTATCACATTGGCGCTTGGAACTTCACTTAAATCGTGTAAACCGTGGTCATGCCGATACAAACGTCGTGCAGTAATCGCTGATTTATTGTTTTCGTAATATGCTCGGACACAAAATGCACGCTGCACTCCCGTGTACGGCTCCATGGCGACTAAATTTCCAGGAAGCGGCGCAGTGAACAACATATCCCCCCGCCACCCTGCGCCGCGCGTTACCGAGAAATTGAACAATTAAATCGCCAACACTCATATGGCCCACCCTGTACAAAAAGTACGGTAGTAATTTTGCTAGACATTGCCCACAGTGGGATTGCTTCATACATTTTTGTGCAATAATTATAAGGAGTTGTCGTAGAGTCTTGAAATTCTGCATAGAGCGTTTTATGACGTAGAGTAGCAAAAATATAAAGTTTCATCCAAATCGACCTCGCCCATCGGCCACCGCCCATACAACTAAAAATGAAATTTTCGTATACATTTTTTTCTGTTAGGTAGAAATTCTTGTAACTTGGCATGGATCATCTGTACCACGGAAACAAAATTTTTGGAAAGTTCCATCTAAATCGGCCACGCCCACCGCCCACCGCCCATACAACTCAAAATGACATTTTCGTATAAATTTTATTCTGTTAGGTAGAAATTTTTGTAACTTGGCATGGATCATCTGTACTACGGAAACAACAATTTTGGAAAGTTTCATTCAAATCGGCCATGCCCATCGCCTATATTATGCACCATATACGTGTTTTGTCTTTATTTCTTTGCTTAATTTGTAGCGTAATTTCTTGTGACTTTTTTCATAAAATTTATAACTTTTTTCAGCAGTATAAAATATTATAAGGATTTTTTTCTATAAATCGCAATGATATACTCCCTTCCTTCATTTTATTGCAGTCAGAGCATGGAGGTCGCCGGAGCTAACCTTTTTTTTCATCCAAGGAAAACTTAGAACACTGAAATTTCTAGGGCTTTTTTTTTAAATTTAAATAGTTTCGAAACTATTTATGCTATCCAGTTGTCTTTTTTTCTTAAAGAATCACAAAATACCATATTTTTAGAACATCATGACATAAAATAGTTAAACGAACAACAAATATGCATATACAGGCCCTCAAGTTGCATTAAAATCTTATTTGTTTTGCGCTTTACTTCTCCCAAGCATTTTTAAGTAATTATTTTGCATAAAAAATTATTTTTTTCAAAAAAGCAATGATGAATTTCTCTTAACTAAACAACTCCGTACAAAATTGCATCATTACATTTTTAATATTTTGCAGTGGAAAAATAGACTTTTTGCACTTAGAATCTCACTGTGCGGCCGCCTACAGTTCTTAATACTACCATAAGCCTACAAGATTCAGTGAAGTACTTGGGAATATATTTTGATAGAAAATTGAACTTTATTAAACATATTAATTACATATGTGCAAAGGCGATTGGATGTGGAAGAGCATTATTTCCATTGTTAAATAAAAAATCTAAATTGAACTATAAAAATAAAACGCTTATTTACAATATGTGTGTAAGGCCGATAATGACGTGTATGGATGTCAAATTTGGTATCCAAGTACTGCAAAGACAAACCTCAAAAAACTACAAATTATTCAAAATAACAACCTGAAGATAATACAGGGTGGCGAAATAGAACGTGTATATTGCATCATCTTTTTTTGCTGGGTAGAAAAGGCGCGGGCGGGGGGGGGGCACCTACGTCGTTGGGTTGGCGGGCTCATGGAGTTTTAGTCGCTATGAATCACTTCGACGGGAAGCGTCGCGCATTTTGCGTGCGTGCGTTTTACGGGAACTTTCGTTCATATATTGCTACTAGGCGACTATATTGTGCTGAATATGGATTACGGCGAATTAGTGAAACTACGAGTGCTAATTTAATTAAAATATTGGTAAAGCGTTTTGAAGAGACCGGTTCAACATTTAAACCACAAGAAAATGGTCGCCAAGGAACATCTAGGACCGAAGACAATGTTGAGAGAGTTTAGGAGTCAGTACGAGGAAATCCACAAATGTCAACTCGCAAGAGATCGACTTCATAGCAAGGCTCGCATTTGCTAATGAAATGCTTAATCGATTTTCCAATTTTTACAATATCCTTTTCTCTGACGAGGCTCATTTCCTTATGAATGGGTTCGTAAACCGTCAAAATTGTCGTTACTGGAACAGTGAAAATCCCAAAATCAAACACCAGAAACCATTGCATAGTCCTAAAGTGACAGTATGGACAGCAATTTCTGGCAGAGGAATAATTACATTTCACCAGTATTACTGAAGATAGTTTTCAATAATTTTCGTTTACTGTTAGAGCAGTGCCGTCGTAGAGAGGGTCATCATTTAGATGATGTTATTTTTAAAAAAATAAACTCCATTTATTACTCTACAATGCCTTAGATTTATTTTAACCATACCTTTTGTATTTATTTTTTAATCTATTTTTTAAATATGCACGTTCTATTGCGCCATCCTGTACATAATCTACATCGGAGATACCCTACTAATAATTTACATGATAACTACAATCACAAAATGCTTATCATCGTATTCCAAGAATTAACACAAGGATTTGAAGATAATTACAGATCCTCACACTTTGCAGAAATAAGAAATTTATACAATTAATTATATTTTTCAACTTCTTCTCGGAAGTTCTGTAAATATATTCTATTAAAATTTCTCTAAATATTTAAAGGTTTCATGCTATCTTTTTACCTTAAAATGTCGTAAAATATGTAAATGTAGCTTTCCTGTATACTCTAGTTGATATTTGCTGCAATACATTACGTAAAATCTCAAACTTTTGTATATAAATATTTTTACCCTCTGTGATGATAGTAAATAAATAAAAAAAAATCGTTACATTCTCTTGTTATGAAAAAATAACATTTACTCCTGAATATTGTTGGACTTGATGCATATTCACACACTGATTTATAAATTAAAGGAATTTGAAGCAGATTTCTCACTATTGAATAACGCTGACAAATTTCAATTTGTCAACAATTTGTAAAATTGTCGCATTGGAAATTTATCAATTGTCGACGTCAGGTTTTCCTTCATTAATTGATTTGTAATTCTATAAATGTCAACATTTCCGCTCTAAGCAATTATCAAAAATTTAATTTATTTGACAGAGTGGTAGATGTTTGTTTTCACAGTGGCCACTGTTATTGATAGTTACAGAAGAATATACGCCAAATTAGCCATGAGATCAAGTAAGCATGAAAATGTTTCCAAGTATTTAATTAGAGTAACGTCAATTCAGTAATCACGAATAAGGATAACGTGTTTTGAGCTCCTTGGCAAGTCCATCTTCAGATCCTTTTGTGACTGAATTGATGGTACTGGTAAGT
Organism: Philornis downsi; assembly: GCA_019455685.1. NCBI lineage: Eukaryota > Metazoa > Arthropoda > Insecta > Diptera > Muscidae > Philornis > Philornis downsi. Next base: position 24,157 of record JAHXMU010030064.1, on the reverse strand, counting down.
CATCAGTTGTAATATCCAATACCAATAATCACTTGAAAATGTCCGGCATTTGATTCTTTGAACTTTTTCCATCAACTTATTTAAGAACAACAATGCATTAGTCCAAATTATTAAAGGTTCCTTTATCCAATCCGTTTGTAGTTTTGACAGCTGAAAAGTGTCGGCAATGGAAAATTGTGCAAATGGAATTCCATAAACAGAATTTATTTATTTATTTTCTATTTATTTATTTACATCTACTGAGCATTGCTCTTACAGATTACAAAAATAGGAAAAATTGAATAAAATAACACAACTATAGTTACAAGTATATAACTATACATATTTATTAAGTAGTCAGTTGCAATAGATTACAACAATAAATTACAAATTAAGTAAAAATCTTCAAAATAAGGTATCAGCTAAAAGTCTGAGTACAGCTCGTCAAAATGAAAATCTATTGAGAGTTATATCGACAGTAATTGGTTCATTCCTTCCATAATTAGTTCGATGGAATGGAACAGCAAACAAATGAGTTTCTCTTAAAGACCGTGTTGGTATGTTGAAGGGCAGAACGGATAGCAATTCGGTCGAATCAATGTTTGAATCTATAATATCCTTTATAAAAATGATGCCTAGAAGCTTTTTGCGGTTAGAAAGTTCCATAATTCCAAGAATATTGCAGCGGCTTTCGTACGGTGGCATGTTATCAAAAGAAAAGTTCTTTCGAAGGACAAATCTTGTGAAGCGCTTTTGAATTTTCTCAATCCGATTGATGCCTACTTCATAAAAAGGACTCCAAACAAAGCTTACGTACACTAAGTGAGATCTTACCAAAGACTCAAATAAAACAGTAATAGCTTTAAAATTCAAAAACATTTTAGTATTTCTTTTTAAAAACCCAAGTTTTGAATTGGATTTAGAAACTATGTAATTTATATGATCTTTAAAAGTCAGTGCGCTATCAAAATATATACCCAGATCTTTTACGATGCTCACACGCGGAAATGTTTAATCATTTTCATATACGTAACTGTACACAATTAGTAAGTGCTTACGAGTATAAGTCATAATATTACACTTAGAAAAATTTAAAAATAGATGGTTGCCGCGGAACCATACTGTTAGTGCTTCAATATCTTGTTGAAAGTGTACGCAGTCCTGGATAGATGTTATATTATAAAATAGTTTCTAGTCATCCGCATATAACAGACATTGACAATACTTTAATATATTAGGTATGTCATTGACAAACAAGGGGAAAAGCAATGGGCCCAAATGGCTACCCTGTGGTATACCCGATTTCACGTAAATTGGATTAGACGCAGCTTTATGAACTTTAACAAATAAAACTCTTCCCGAGATGTAAGAATGTAACCAGCTCAATAGTGACGAGTGAAACCCCATTTTGAAGAGTTTCCTTATCAAAATTGAATGATTAATTTTGTCAAAAGCTTTTTTAAAATCAGTGTAGAGGGCATCTACCTGGTTACCTTTTTCAATGAAATCATGACAAAAGTGAGTGAATAAACAAAGATTAGTGGCAGTCGATCTTCCATGGAAGAATCCATGTTGTTGCGAACAAATGATATTTTTTAGAGTTACAAATGTCCCTTCTGTCAGAGACTGGTTAAAAATTGTAGTAAGAACATGCGAAAGCGAATATGCACAATTGCGAATAAACAAAGGTGAAAGAAGATCATATCCGGGGCCTTTGGTGACGTCGAGAGCAGTTATTGCTTCGAATACTTCAGATAATTCTAGATGAATAGCGCCAGTGTCAACAGTATCATGCACGCCGTTAATAAATTCAGTGAAATTTAGGCGCATTTTGTAAAGGGTGACGCGCGAATCGTGCTGCAAACACCAAATGGAGACCAATGGGGACCGTCATTTAATGATGTCGAAAGAGTTTTATTTTAACCAGAACTGCGCCGAAATGTATCCGTATCAACAGCATTTGGTTCTAGCAAGATAGAGCAACTGCACATATAGCCAGACCGGTTATGCCGTAGCTTTAACGAAAATTCCAAAGCAAATTAATATCCAGAAGCTTTACTTACCGCTGGCCCCCAGGGTCACCTGATCTGACTGCACCAGACTTTTTTTAAGATGGTGCGCAAAATGAAACCAAGAAATTTGACTGAATTGAAGCAGTCCATTAAAACAATAATTTAGGCGATTCCGACTTCAAACCATCAGGCCGCAAAGAATAAAAGTAGAATAGAGAATCTTATTAAAATAGTTATCATTTAATCTTTTAAAATAATCCTTAAAAAGTTCGTATCCTGTTTTCTCATGTAGCACAGAAGTGCGGTACCTCCAATGTTTGTTGAAAATCATTTCTAAATATTTGTTTTGAAGAATTTGTATTTTTCATAAGTGGCTTTGTGCCGTATTTGTGCCTTAGTGGTTGTGCCATATAGATGAAGCGAAAGACATTACAGGCTTTATAGCACACTTGTAAATAAGATTTTTATTTTTAAGGCTTAGACTTGATCGTCTGTTTAAAAATGGCCATAATGCCCTGAATGAACGCAGCGTCTTCTCGCAAGATAATTGAATATGTTTCTGGAAGGAGAGCTTTTTTTTTTGTCTGAAATCACACCAAGATATTTAACATCATTTTGAGTTTCTTTGGAGTTGCCTTCAAAGTATATTGGCCTCATCGGGATTCTTTTCGGAGATTTGTAGAAAGGCAAAATTATGCTTTGGGTTTTGTGAACATTGATCTTAATTTTCCATTTTTTAAACTATTTGTTGCAGGGTATAAGACTATTTGCCATTTTCTTTAAGAGGGCGTTCGTTAACTTGAAAAAATATTTCTGATATTCGATATACACGCCTATTTAAAATTTAAAACATTTTGGAGATAGTGGAATACTTCTTATTTCTAGGAAAGACAAATTTTTAGAAAATTAACACATTTTGCAAATTTAGCTACTGTTATTTGTAATAATTCTGTATTTCTGATATTACTTTATTTGTATTACATCATCTTTTAAATAAAATAAATCTTATAAACCAATACACCACTCTTGCATCATTTGAAAATCATTTCTCTTTGATACGCCCACCAGCTAAACTAAGATTAAACATGGAATCCGGATATCAGAACAGGTCTTTTTCAAAAACATGTGGCCCATTCATTGCCCACAGCCCTTCGTATCTACTACAGCCATCGATTTAATTTCACTTTTCATTTCATCAGAATCTCACTGATCACATAATCGTCATTAAACATATATAAATAACACCTCACAAGCCATTAAAAAAAAACCGAAGCATCAACAAATATTATGAATGAATTTGTCAAGATAAAGAAAAGTGAAAATTTCTTTACATTGTTACCACTCGCGGCATCTCGTAAACTCTCCATCGCGCTTATAATTTCATTAAAATTAATGTGTTTACATTTCATTAATTTGCCGCACGAAATGCCAACTGCCAACCAGCTGACAGCAGTAAAAAATCGAAATTCCCACAATTATCAAATCGACACAACAACACACCGGGCACAAGCAACAAAAACCACTTGTTATACCCCCATTACAGCCAAAGCTAAAGCACTGAATAAATTTTCTTTTGTTGCTTCTGACTGTTCGATCAGGTCCGCACCCTGACCAATAAATGATTGTAGTGAATAAAATACTTCTACATGTTGTTGCTGTTGATGGTGCTTCAGCAGTGAATTAAACTTGTGTAAATAAACTGAAATCAAAATAACAACAATCAGACAACAAATCATCCAACACAAAAAAAAAAAAACAACATCAACTGAAATTGAGATCTTTTGCATTCAAAAGTAAACAGTAAAAACAAACTTAGCCCATCTATATTTGGGGAACGTCGGCCATAATAAGAAATTAATGCCGAAAATGCTGAACAAAGTCACGTTATCAGTTTTCAATCCTCTGCAAAGACCATCAACAATTGTATGAAGACCTTTTAACAATGAACAGAAACACTGAAGGCGATAATAAACAAAGGGAAAAAGTAAAAAACAACAACAAAATTGAGGTGCTTAACAACTCATTAAACATTTGAAACGGACATTTCACGCCGATTTTGTGTGAGAGAGTGAATTTGGCATAAATGCGTAATAAATGGAAATTATAGCTTTTTTTTGATATTGACTTGATATTGTTGTTGAATAAAGGCTGCATAGTTTCATTTTAATGTATTTAATTTTTTGGCTCTCAGCAAACATTGCTACAAAACTTAGTTGTTTGGATTATGCTGCTTTAAAGCGAAATAAAACAAAAGACTTAAGACACGAACTTTGTGAGGGTCACTGTAATTGATTGGCGATTGATGTGACAATTGCGATTGCGATCAGCAATGTTATTGCTGCAAAAGAAAGCGTAGATAATTTTGATTGATGCGTTTTTCGTTTTTTTTTTCGAATTTATATTTGACAAAGCATTCATGGCATCACTATTGAAATTTGCTTATAAATGCTTAGGCGACCACAGTGTACCAAACACATATGTAAGTTCAATTGTGCAAATTTCTTGTTTTTTATCCGAGTAACTTTTGCGTAAAATTGTTTTTAGGACAGCTTTACGTTGTGGTTTAAATACTTTATTTTGCGGTAGTTGGCCATATAGATATTACAAGCCCATATAAAAAACATATTTAAAAATTTTAAGTTCCTTTCTGAATTTAACCAAACTTGTTTTTTTTGCTATTGATATCAACTGTACGATTGGCGTGTTAAACTATTTTTACTCAATCGGTGGTGGTGCAGCGTCCACAATAAGAGTTAATAGAATTCTGATACAATTATTAGTAGCTGTACAAGCTATGAGAAAAAGCCAGAAAAGGAATGCGGTGTTTAGTAGTAAGGATGGCATAATATTCAGACATAGCACATCTTAAATGAGTATTGAGAAATTACTAAATTTGTTGAAAATAGACTCCCACATGTACGGAAATTAGGCAATTTTTCATACAATGCAAAATTGATAATTAGAATAGAAACTTATAAATCTATTGGCAAAAATATAGGGATGATCGCCAACGACATATATATACAGAGTGTCCATCGGGAAGCTATACTACTTTGTTTTGCCGCCATTTCGGTAAACATTAGCCTTGACAGTTCATATTTGGCAGCCGTAAAGTAGAGACGTGGCAAATTTATTATGGAAAAATATTCGATAAACCAAAGTGTTTTAATCGTTAAAACATTTTATCAAAATCAATCATCGATTACTGTGACGATAAGAAAGTTACGTAAAATTTTTGGGAGAAACAATGTGCCAAACTGGACGCACTATTTATCGTGTAGTGAATGAATTCGAAGAAAGAGGGTCTGTAGCTGAAAGAGCCAAGCATGAACCACAATGTACAGCAAGATCGGCTGAAAACATTACTGCTGCTCAATAAAATATTCAAAACAATTCATCAACCTCAATTCAAAGCCGTGCTCAGGAGCTTGGTCTTAAAAGAACAACTTTGGCCACAATTTTGCACAAGAATTTGCATTTGTTTCCATTTAAGATTCAGTTGACATAAGAGCTTCTTCCACAAGATCATTTACGCCGCCGTACATATGCCAATAGGATGTTACAGCTTGCCCATGACAACCCCGATTTTAATGAAAAAATCATAATGAGTGACGAGGCACATTTTCATTTGAATGGATGTTCACATATCCAGAATTATCAACTTATTTATCAGCCATTTTTGAATCCATTAAAAGTGACAGTCTGGTGTGCAATTTGGCCAGGAGGAATCATTGGAGTTTACTTCTTTGAAACTGAAAACGGTGTAGCGGTAACTGTGAATGGGGAGCGATATCGTGATATGTTTGAAAACTTTTTAACGCCGCAACTGCATGCTTTGGGCTTGATTAACATGTGATGTCAACAAGACGGTGCCACATCGCATACAGCCAGGATTGCAATGGAATTACTGCGAGACCTCTTTTCATAACGTTATTTAAAGAAATGATAATATTGATTGGCTTCCACGGTCACCTGATTTGATTGCTCTGGCTTCTTTTTGTGGGGATATCTGAAAAAGCAAAATTTATGCAAACAAACCAGAAACGCTTGAGCAACTCAAACAAAATATTCGTGATGAAATTAATGAAATACCGCGTGAAATGTGTGAGAATGGAATAAAAAATGTGCTCAAAATGGCTCGCATTTGTGAGGCTAACAAAGGTGGACATTTATCTGATATTATATTCCATGCATAATTTCCGACATTAAATAGAACATTTATCAATATAAGATCCATTCTCTTTCATTTAATCAAAAATTATAAACAAACAAAGTAGTATACCTTCTCGACGAACACCCTGTATGTATATATATCAATGCTGCTGCCTGCTGCTAATAAACTAACTGAGGTAGAATCATGAAGACTGTTTAAAAATATGTAAAATTATGCTGTTTTCTGTTTCAGTTGTATTTCATTCTTATTCTTTATTTCATTATTACTTTATTTCATGTCTTCTTGACAGTTGGTTGTTAACAATTGATCCCAAAACTAGCCGACCAGGCGTATAGATGATGCCAGTAGTTTGAAAAAGAATTATTTTAGTGAAAAGTGGCAACCTTGTAAAATATATGTTTTAAGTTTCCAGGCATCACGTGTTTAGTACTTTTATTTGAGCCGTCAAAAGTAGACGATCTCAGTGAATTTATAAACATGGAAAAAATTGGTCACCTTTATGTAATTCAATATTTCCATTTGAAAGGTCTCAGTTCAACCAATATTGAAGTCGAGCTAGATTCTACTCTGGGGGCAATCTGGTTCTTCGTTTACGACTGCAAAATAATGGATAGCAGAGTTTAAACGAGACCGTACGAACAGCCAAGATGAACACCGTAGTGGTCGGTCAATTAACATTTTCACCCCAGACACAGTTAAAAAAATCCACAAAATGGTATTGGATAATCGTCGGCCGAAGGTGCGTGAGCAAGCAGAAATAGTAGGCATTTCAAAAACTGATATACATCGTATATTGACTGAAGATTTGAAGATGAGAAAGATGTGCGCAAGATGGGTGCCACGCTTGCTTTAAGTAGAGCAAAAACAGCATCGTGAAGATGCTTCAGCAGACGGTTTGGCGATGTTTCACCGCAATAAAGCCGAATTTTTGTGCCGATTTATAACCATAGGTGAGACATGGATCTATCACTTCACACCTGAGACAAAGGAACAGGAAGAATCAAAACTGTGGACTGGAATGGGAGAATCGTTGCTAAAGAAGGCAAAGACGGTTCCATCTCCAGGCGAGGACAAGGCGTCCGTTTTTTGGGATGCGCATGGGATTGTTTATATTGATTATCTTTAGAAAGGAAAAGCCGGCAACGCAAATATTATGCTAATTTATTGCAGCGTTTAGGTGACAAAATTATGGGAAAAAGGCCACATTTCCTAAAAAGGAAAGTGTTGTTTCATCAAGACAATGCTCCAGTTTACACATCCACTATTGTGATGGCCAAAATTAATGAATTAAATTGCGAATTGCTTCATCACTCACCTTATTCTACAAAATTTAGTTTTTTCGAACTATTTTCTATTTCCAAACTTGAAGAAATGGCTTGATCGTAAAAGATTTGCCATCAATGAAGAGTTGGACACTGCGGTCGATAGCTATTTTAAGGAATTTGACAGTTCTTACTGTAAACAGGATATAAAAGCTATTGAATATCGCTGAAAAAAGTGTATCGAGCTTAAAGGAGATTATGTTGAAGATAAAGAAAATGTTTACCAACTTTTTGGTGTCTTCTTTATTAGGTCGGCTAGTTTTGGGCCAGCCCTCCTAGCAACTGTATGAATGGCATACTGAAAAATTTGTTTTCACTCAATTGGTTGTAGTATAAAATTAAGTTTCAAGATCTATAAGAAAAAAGCAAAAAATTGCTTGTGTGTTTTAGTAGTAAGGATACGATAATGTTTAGATGCAGCAGATCTTGAATGAGTGTTGGGAAATTTGTAAATTTGTTGAAAATGTACGGAAATTAGATAATTTTTCTTTATAACGAAAAGTTAATGATTATAATTTAAACGGATGTTTGATAAAGTCGATATACACATACGAGTATGCCAGTGATATTGCCTGCTGAGGATAAACTAACTGAGGTAGAATCACGAAGACTATTTAAAGATATAGAAAGTTACATTTTTTTGTGCTTCCATCTTATTTCACACAAATTATTATTATTTATAATATTTCTAAAGATCTCTGCTTCCCGTAGGCTTTAATAGAGGTCAATTGGCATAGCTATTAATGATTGGATTTTAACTTTTTAGAAATTGAAAATCGAAATATGTGTTTTAAAAGGGTAATATTAACTTCCAAGTGATCTTTCCCATTGCAATTATTTCACCTTTTTGATTACGGAGTACATCGTCTTGCTTTTGGGTTGTTCTACTACAACTTTCGTAAACAAAAGTTGTCATATATTTCATTCCAAATTTCGTTTAAGATCCATTCTAGTCAAATTTACATCATGAAATCTGTTGCTCTTTTATATTTTTTTTTTCTATTTATTCTATTCTATTTCTATATTCTATTTATTTTCATTTTTATTTTTATTTTTATTTTTATTTTTTTTATTTATTTACTATCATTACAGCAGCTAAAATATTTATATATAAAAGTTTGAGATTTTACGTAATGTATTGCAGCAAATATCAACTAAGTATACAGGAAAGCTACATTTAGATATGAAACCTTTTAATATTTAGAGAATAATATTAATAGAACTTTCGAGAGGAAATTGAAAAATTTAATTAATTGTATAAATTTCTTATTTCTGCAAAGTGTGAAGATCTGCAATTATCTTCAAATTCTTGTGTTAATTCTTGGAATACGATGATGAACATTTTGTATTGTAGTTATCATATAAAGGTTTAATTCTTGCATGGGCAAGATTTTTCCTTTTGGATCGATATAGCCAAATTATGAACGAATTCTGGAGCAAAAAACTCGCCTCTCTATTCAACCTGTGCGACCTCTATCGTGCTTTTAACGAACAAACAAAAGTACGATCAGGAATATATATATATATATTATGTATATTATATATATGGCAGAAAGCTGCGAGATGTTACTACAGCCTTTTCAAGCATCGAGAAGGAAGCAGCGAAAATGGGTCTGGTGGTAAACGAGAACAATACAAAGTTATTGGTTTCAACCGACGAACGTTGACAACTATAATTTTGAAGTGATGGAAGAATTCATCTACCTCGGTTCCGCTGTAAACAAAAGGAATGATGTCAGCATGGACATAAAGAGGAGAGTATTGCTGGGCTAAGCAAGCGATTCAATGACAAAGCCCTCTCTCGACAAAGAAAAATCCACCTGTATCAGACGTTGGTTCTACCTGTCTTGTTACATAGCGAGAATCCTGGGTTATGACCCAAGCGGATGAATCAGTACTGGCAGTTTTCGAGAGAAAAATACTCCGGAAAATATGAGGGCCCATTATCGTTAACCGAGGGTATCGGCGTCGCATGAACAATGAGCTATATAAGCTATATGCATTAATATACAGGGATTGCGTTGGCTGGGTCATGTTGTGCGGATGGAGCCAAATGCTCCGGCATGGACAGTTTTCGACAACGAACATCGATGGATGGCACAAAAAAGAGCGACCAAAACTCGGTTGGAAGGACCAGGCTTTTGAAATACTATCGAAACTTGGTGTGAGGAATTGGAGGAGAAGTATAGAAGATCGAAGCGCTTGGAATTATTTTTTACGGGCGGCGTATAATAGATAAGGATCCATTCCAGTCGAAGAAGAAGAAGATATTTATATATACATATATACTTAATAAGATATCACATGAGTGTTTCTAGTCTGCGATATTGAATTTACAAATTGCCTTTTTGGGTAGAGAATCTTCGAAAATATTAGGTATAAAAAATTAGTCTAATAATATTCAAAATTGGGAGAAGATGACAAAATTAAACTAAGCAATAGGACAGAATACCGGAAGAACTTTGTAGAATTCAGTTAAAAAAAGTAAAATTTTGGCATTCTTCTTGCACATACTTCAGTTTGGTCCAGCATAGTAAAAAGTGTCGTGTAAAAAAATATTGAAAATAATGAAAAAAAAAACAGTGAACGGAAAACATTTTTAGCATCTAATTCGACTATTGTTTGCTTGATTCCGGGTTCAATCCCGCATACTGCTACCTATCATTATTTGAACGGCAGTCATCTCGGTATGTCTGGCGAACACTTCGAGTAGTCGAGTAATTGACAAGTCTTGTAAATGTGTCTGAAACAGTGACGTTCTGAATCGTCGTTGAACTTAAGGTCCCGTTGAGTGAGTCTAAAAATAGAATGAGTGTAAGTTCACTGAATGTGAGAAGCTCTTCCAAATCTCGTTCATGGAATTCAATGGAATTTATTTTTAATTAAAAAATTTAAAATTTTAAATCACACCGTTCTTGATTGACATGTTTTGTTAAGAAATCACAAGTCGCTTTGGTTTTGTAAGATTTTAAGATTTTAAAAGTACAATTTTTTCAAGAAATCGTAACATTTTATAATGCTTAAATAAGAGGGATGCCATATGGAAGTTGGGACGCAAACTTCCTGTTTTGAAATTAATCATGGAATGATATTGCTGAAATATAAACTTTTCGTCCTTAAATTTTATTATTATTATTATTATTATTATTACTTTTTTTGTTTTTTTTTTTTTTTTAGAAAAGTGGCCAATTAGTATTCGTACTTGCTAACATCTCCAAATTTTGTGGTGAAACGGAAATCGGAAGATTTGCAAGTTTTCATGAACATACTTCATAATGCGAAATGTGAAGAAGTAATACGAAGTGTAGTAATGAAATTAATTAGCGCTTAACTTCTAAATTCTAAAACAAAAAGTTAATTCAATTTGTAACCGCTAACTTTGCATTCGTGTTCGAAGTGTTTTTGATGTTTGCAATCAAAATTATTAATAGTTTCGTTTCTGAGGTTTAAAATTGAATCCAAATTTAATGCCATCTTGAATTTAAGTCAAAAATTGGGCATAATTTTTCAAGAAATTTGAGATAAATCAAAATTATTTTCCAGTTTGATTTCGTTTTGTAACACAGGAAATTGAAACAAATCAAAACTTTTTTCCAGTTTGATATCATTTTATAATGATTTCTTAAACTTTACAACATTTTGGGCATATAATTTGCTTTAGTCACTCAACAATCAATAATTATTACAGCACAAATGGAATATTGAACATATTAGCTAAATAAATCCATACATTTTAAGATATTTAAAATGGTCGAGCTTCAGAAATTAGTCAGTTGGATCCGTAATATTATAGGGGCTGCTTTAAAAATAATTATTACAATAATTATTACAGCACAAATGGAATATTGAACATATTAAGTAAAGAAATCCATACATTTCAAGATGTGTAAAATGGCCGAGCTTGCGAAATCAGTCAGTTGGATCCGTAATATTATAGGAACTGCTATTATTCACTTTTGGAGATGCGATTTTATACAAAGCTATACCAAAGTAGTGGAATCGAATTAATACCAATTGATTTTCTTCCGATTTGATTGCTTTATAGAGTTATTCCGCAACATTTAGATATCGTCCCAATCAACTAACCAAAATTTAATTTTCTTTGTCGAATTTCATAGGCTTCCCTTCTCTTCGATAGGCAACTGAATGCCGACAAATCGCAGTAAATTGCAAATCATTTACAAGTGGAAGCGGTTAAATCAAAACAAAAAAATTAACTCGAATTTAATGACCAATAAAAAACAATTAAACGTGGAAACCGCCAAAAAGAAATAACGAAAAAAAGAATGAAAGTTAAATCATTAACACACAAATATTTATACTTATGGGGCTGGCTATAGGACGAGAGATACGAAATAGAGAAGAGAAAACAAAAATTTATAGATTAAGTTGTAAACACCCACCTGCGTTAGAAATTCACTAATTGAATGCAAAATGTTGCAAGGTGGAGGTGCAAGCAATATCAAATAACACCCACTACCTCGATAGTAACAGCAGCAACAGTTGCAGATTTATAACAACTGCAACAATAACAACAACACTTTACAAACAATGGTGATGGCTAAGATTTGGCGTTTGCTGTAGCACAAAAATGCGAGCGATAATGACGAAATGAAAATCCAAAATTTCGTGATTGAAGGAACGAACAACTTAATCCGGTTTCTCAAGGCAAAGTCCTTCAATGATGACACTTTTTGCTCGTCTATTCAAATTTAACAGTTTAAGGGATAATCGTTAGTTTTAGGGAAGTTTTTTCTAAGCATTTGTTTTTAACGGATTTTCTTTAGTTTTGCCACTTTTTCTTTTAATATATTTCCCATTTATTTTTAGAAATAACTCATACAATTGCTGTTGGCTATTGAAATATCCTTTGTGTTGTCCTTTTCTTGTTCGTCGATCACGCAACTTGTAAACATCACATATTTTCGTAAAAATTATTATTTGTTTTTTTTTCCTTTTTTTCGCTATTAATGAGATTCTTTTCGTTTTAAACTTGTTTTGAAGTATTTTCAAAAATTTGCTTCGAAATGTGTTTGAATATTTCTTTTTATTGAAATCTTATTGTTTTTTTTTTTAAATTGAGATTTTTGTTTCGATTTCTTTTGTCTCAAATGTCGTGTAAGCATGCGCGCGCGCGTCTAGTTCGTGCCATGGGTAACCGCAGAATGTTCAATACACCTGCTTTCTCATAGCGAATTACTTCGCATGCAGCGCAAACAAGACGAAAAAAAGCATTTCGAACTACGAAACAGAAACGCGAACAGTAAAAGCATGAAAAAAAAACACTCATACGGCAGCGAAGCTGCCTTGCCCGCTGCCCCATTGGTGGTGTTTGGTGCTATGGCTGCTGCTGCTGTAGTTGCTTCGGGAGCTGGGAGTTGGGGCTGTAGCTGGAGCTGGAGCTTCTGTCTCGGTTCACCTTCGAAGCTTAAGGTGGCAACTTGGCTGTCTGTCTACGGTGATAATGGCCTTCGTTATAACCATAATGATGATGATGATGTTGCCTTCGCTTGGCTAACTTGGTTGGTCGGTTAGTAATGCCAATGCCATTGTCAATGACGAACGAATCACCGCCACTTTTAGTAAACATTGAAGGAAAACGCATGCACAGCTACAGACGGCAATGCAAAGCTTTTCCAAGTAGCTACAGCCGTTTTAGCTTTTACCCTTGATCAGCATAATGGTGATGATGATGATCATAATGATGACAATGATTGCGATGACGATGACGATAATGATGCCGATGCCGGAGATGACGATAATGGTAATGTAGTCTCTCTTTACTGCAATTGCATGCCGGTAGTGTTTGTTTGTCTTGTCGTCTTCTTCTTCTCTAGATCTCTTATGTGAACGTGAATGGGTCCGTATTTAACAAACCGGCAAAAAGACCAACTAACAGACAGACAACCGACCATGAAGACAGACTATTGCCACAATTGTCGCCTTGGTCTTCACATTTCCATGTTTATATGCATGAATCTCTTCCATGTCTAAGATGTTTGTTTGCTTCATTTCACGTTGCACATTGCAAGTGCACTCGACCAGGGATGGTATAGAAATTTAGTAAAGCTACAAAGTCCATGGCGCTATATTTTGTGCAAATTATAATTCAGTGAATTAGCAATGCTTAAATTAGTTTTCTGAATAGGTTTTTCTTTGAGTCTAAAAATATAATTGTGCACAAATGCATTGAATGTGGCAAAAGCCCCTGTAGGCTGATTTTAGCGTAAACCGTATTACTGCACACTATTTCTGAACAAAACCTACCAAAGATGCCGCAAAACTTTGTTTCATCAACCGCAAAAAAAACGGCAGTTTTTATTAGAACTTGGTTATACGAGGTGTGTTCAAAAAATATGGCGAATTTTCGTGTAAGAAAATGGAATTAAGTGCTCAAAAACACTTGAAATGTTGACAGTGGGATACGGTGAGAGTACTCTGAGTCAAAAGAATGTTTACAAGTGTTACAAGCTTTTCACAGTAGGTCGAGAAGATGTGAATGACGACAGTCGCTCTGGACGCCCCAGCACATCAACAACTGATGAAAATGTTGTGAAAGTGAAGAAAATTGTTATGAAGAATTGTCGCATCACAATTAGAGAAGTTGCTGAGTATGACGGCATATCGGTTGGCTCATGTCATGCAATCTTTTCGGAAATTTTTGGCATGAAGCGTGTGGCAGCGAAGCTCGTTCCAAAATTGCTGAATTTTGACCAAAAACAACGTTGCATGAGCGAGATTTGCTTAAAAGGGTCATAACTGGTGACGAATCATGAGTATGGGCTATGACATCGAAATCAAAGCCCAATCGTCCCAAGGGAAGAGAGAAAGGAGAGCCAAGACCAAAAAAGGCACGCCAAGTTCGATCAAATGTCAAGATTTTGCTCACTGTTTTCTTCGATTACCATACATCGTAGTGCATTAGGAGTTCTTACCACAAGATCGTACAGTAAATAAGGAGTATTACCTTGAAGTTATGCGCCGTTTGCGTGAAGCAATACGAAAAAAATGCCTGGAATTGTGGAAAAAATTCATGGCTTTTGCATCATGATAATGCACCTGCTCACTCAGCTTTGCTTGTGAGAAATTATTTGGCAAAAAACAGCACCATTATCATGTCCCAACCACCGTATTCACCAGATTTTGCCCTGGGCGACTTTTTCCTGTTCAAAAGATTGAAGAAACCCATGAAAGGACAGCATTTTGCGACAATTGAGGAGATAAAAGCCGAAACGCTAAGAGAGCCCAGGGACATACCAAAAAAGTGCATGTCAGAACTGCTTTGAGGATTAGAAACAAACGCTGGCACAAGTATATTATATCTGAGGGGAGGGACTACTTTGAACAAGATAAAATATAAATTGATGAATATAAATTTTTTTTTTGAGAAAAAATGAAAATTCATGTCTCATCCATGGTTATAAATCGACGCTAAAATTGAGCTTTATTGCGACGAAACAACGCCAAACACTCTACTGAAACATTTTCACGGCGCTGTTTTTGCTCTACTGAAAGCAATCGCGGCACCCATTGTGCGCACAGTTTTCTCATCTTTTGAAATGCCTATCATTTCGGCTAGCTCACGCGCCTTCAGCCGACGTTCATCCAAAATCATTTTGTGGATTTTCTTAACCGTGTCTAACGTGGACACTTAAATTGGTTGACCACTACGGTGTTCGTCTTGGTAGCACGTACGGCTTCGTTTAAACTCTGCTACCCAATATTTTGCAGTCGTAAACTAAGCCAAGCGTAGATTGAGACCTTTCAAATGGAAATATTAAATTACATAACGGTGACCAATTTTTTTCCATGTTTACAAATTCACTGAAATCGTTTACTTTTGATGACTCAAATTAAAATACTGAACAATCTGGCGCCTTGAAACTTAAAACGTATGTATTATAAGGTTGCTACCTTTCATCAAAATATCGTTATATTGTATATCACGTAACGCAAGTTGTGATAGTGGGACAGTTAGCCCCATCCTTCAGTCAGATAGCTCCGTATATAAATGATCATTAATCCCAAAATCTTGTTTTCATTATTTTCAATCATTATTTTCAAGTGGTCTACTCAAATCTGCTGAAACTTTCTGCATTCTCTAGACAGAAACTGCAACTAGGCAATTCATGAATTTCTTATGAATTTCGATAAATATGTTTATCGAAAAGTCCGGCTTTCAAATAGGATATATGGTAGCTACAGGGAAAAACATCAAGGACCGAATTTCTATCCTCGAATTGCTGCTGAATCGCAACAAATTCCGTAGGTTTCGGAGACGGATTGCGACTAGCGATGAGAAGTGGGTCGCTTACGACAACATCATGTGAAAACGGTTGTGGTTGGATCGCGGTGAGTCACTGCTAATGGTGGCCAAGCCAAGAATGTTAAAGTTTTGCTGTTCATTTGGTGCTGAAGGAAGCAATGGCCCAGAAGTGACCAGCTTGGTCAATAGGAGAGGAAACGTGTTCCGTCAGCACAATTCTAGGGGTTGAATATATAGTTAGCGTGATATTTGACCCCGCTAAACATTTTCATGCGAGATTTTCTAAAGTCGCTAGTCTATGATAGAAAGCCCTGATCGAGATGTCTTTAAAGTTCAAAACTAACAGAACCCACACCATCGCTCACTTTCAGCTGGACTTATGCAACAGAGTCATGGAAAATTGGATCTTAAGGATCGGTGCCAGCGTTCGAAGCCTCAGTAGACATTTGTACGATGTTATTTTCGATACAATGTCAGTAACACCTTATTTTTTGCATTTCAACATCGAAAAATTCTTCATAAGAAGACAATTTTTTACATAATTAAGACATGGGCCATATATGTAGTTTTTAAAAGTCCCCAATGATTGAATACGGTTTGGCAGAGCTAATCTAATAACAAATGTCTATCTGGTCTTAAGGAAAATATATCATTTTTTAGGCCATTAATTTATCAACCCTGCTCTCGTTGCAACTTATTGTTGCATTGAACAACAAGTTTTCTTCGACTACCAAAAGCAAATCCAAACAAACACTCCGATTTGTACTTCTCCACCGTTGATAATGGTTGTATTGTAGACCAACAGACAACGTCAAGTTCCCCCCCTGGAACGTTAGACATACGTTCGCTTCCACAACCTGGCTAAACGACTGACTGACTATCCATCCGTCTATAGGTAAGTGATTGAATGGTCCCGCCTTCCTGCTTTCCTCTCGCTTATAGTTTGTCTTCAAATCCGCCAATCTCATCTTTCTGGCTCGAGTCTAACAACTTTGTCGTTCGTTATACATGTCTCGTTTTTAGTGTGTCATTGCAAGTGCAGCCAAAAGCAAAAAACGATAAAACTATTGTTGCATCTACAGAAGCAAGAAGCAACTTAGCCAAACAAAACTACTTTCAGTTGAACAGTTTCGAGAGTAAAATCATTTTCATCGTTGACATCTTCTACGCCGTAGACCGAGCCAAGCGATCGAGCCATAAAACAAAACAACACAAAAAGGAAACTAAAATCTATAAAGTTTAGTTTTATTGGCAATTCTGCGTAATGTTGTTATGTGTGTTAGAGTGTTGTGTGCGTGTGTGCTTGGCCATTCTTGTAGACTGCAAGATGTGATTGTGCGTCAACCGATCGGTTTGTCTGTCTGTCCGGCTGCACATTTTCCACTTGACAGATATCGTTCAGTGGCGATTTTGAAAACAATTGTTTTTCATTTTACGATTATATCCTCCTCAAGTACTCTCGCATGCGCGAATGTGACTACGAATGTGATTGTGATGATATCGATTTTATTTGATGATTCAGGTGATTTAATTTAATTTTGATTTTCCATTGTTTTGCACTGAACGGTGACATTGTCATTGTCATTTTGTAAAATTACTTACTTTGTAAAGTGAAACAATAGAAATTTACACAAAATGGCTCTATTTTCATTTGTATTGCTATGAAATGCAAATGGGAGGGGAATTTACTGATGTGTGAGCGTACTACTTTAAGAAGAAATGGGGTCTAATTTCAAACGAAGATTTCCTAAATCTACGGTAAAAATCGAGAAATATTCAAAAGTATGTTCAAACGAAAGTCGACAGCTCTTTGTTGTACTTGCTATTAAGCACATTTCGACCCATCTCGACCCTGTCGACGTATTTGCTATATTTTCATGCGCTTGACTACGTCGATGTTGTTGGTATACTGTAGATACAATCTATTCATATGACAACGATATATTGCATTCGCCAGAAAGTAATTTCGGTTTTTTGTTTCATTTATTTATTTCATTATTTTAATCTACATATATTTTGTTCATTGATATTTTCTCATCATTTAGGCAACTTTTTGCAAAGATGACTTACACTTCACATAAAATCCGAATCCGAAAGTGTCAATTCTGATCTATAAGTTTCATGTGGCGAGACTTCCCATTCAAGCTTCAATACAGGGTGTCCGTCGGGAAGGTATACTATTTTGTTTTACCGCCATTTTGGTAAACATTAATCTTGACAGTTCATATTTGGCAGTAGTGAAGTAGAGACGTGGCAAATTTATTATGGAAAAATGTTCAATAAACCAAAGTGTTTTAATCGTTAAAACATTATATCAAAATCAATCATCAATTACTGTGACGATAAGAAAGTTACGCGTAATTTTTGGGAGAAACAACGTGCCAACATAACGCAATATTTATCGTATAGTGAATGATTTCGAAGAAAGAGGGTCCGTAGCTGATAGGGCCACGCATAGACCACAACGTACTGCAAAATCGGTTGAGAACATTACTGCTGCTCAAGAAAGTGTTCAAAACAATCCATCAACCTCAATTCGACGCCGTGCTCAAAAGCTTGGTCTTCAAAGGACAACTTTGGCTACAATTTTGCACAAGGATTTGCATTTGTTTCCATTTCAGATTCAATTGACACAAGAGCTTCTTTCACAAGACCATTTACGCCGCCTTACATATGCCAATAGGATGTTACAGCTCGCCCCCAAATTTCATTTCCAAAATCATAATGAGTGGCGAGGCACATTTTCATTTGAATGGATATGTGAATAAACAGAATAGTCGGTACTGGCCAGTGGAAAACCCTCAAATTATTCATCAGTCACCTTTGCATCCATTAAAAGTGGCAGTCTGGTGTACAATTTGGTCAGGAGGAATCATTGGACCTCATTTCCTTGAAACTAAAAAAGACGTAGCGGTAACTGTCAATGGGAAGCGATATCGTGGTGTGATTGAAAACTTCTTAACGCCACAACTGCATACTTTGGGCTTGATTAACATGTGGTATCAACAAGACGGTGCCACATCGCATACAGCCAAGATTATAATGGAATTACTGCGAGACCTCTTTCAACAACAAGTTATTTCAAGAAATGGTGATGTTGATTGGCCTCCACGGTCGCCTGATTTGACTGCTCCGGACTTCTTTTTGTGAGGATATCTGAAAAGCAAGATTTATGCAAACAAACTAGAAACGCTTGAGCAACTCAAACAAAATGTTCGTGATGAAATTAATGAAATACCGCATGAAATGTGTGCGAATGTAATGAAAAATGTGCTCAAAAGGGCTCGCATTTGTGAGACTAACAGAGGCGGACATTTATCTGATATTGTATTCCATACATAATTGCCGACATTAAATAGAACATTTATCAATATAAAATCCATTCTCTTTCATTTAATCAAAAAGTTATAAACAAAGTAGCATGCCTTCCCGACGGACACCCGGTATTTTTCGAAAAACTCAAAGAGGTTTGCTGTGGTGGAAAATCACGACTTTTCGATTTACTCACGCAGGTCTTTTTTCTTTCGGTGTTTTGTCAAGCTACATCAACTGCCGATAGTAAGTCTCAGAATTTATGGTGTTTTTTTTTTTTTTTTGGAAATCGTTCAAAGTAAACCACTCCCCTAGTATCCTACCAAATCGACAATATATGGTTTTTTGGTGCAATTCAGCTTTTAGTGAAGTTTGAGCGACTTAATCTAGCTTGGATCTGGACTGCATCTCTCTCGATTGACATCGTTGTAAGTAAACCATTTTCCATCCCCAGTGGCAATGCGTTTCAAAAAGAGTTTATTTTGGATGGGTTTATATAATAAATTGCAAATTTTTATCCGCTTTGTGAAGCGGATTTCTTTTCCAAAAAATCTAGCTTTTTGGCGAGTTCAAACCATTTAAGATGAATTTCAATAATCATATGCGACACTTTCAGTTCCTCTGCAACTTCTCGAACAGAAACATGTCGTACTCGATAACGGTTTAGATTTCGTACTAATCAATCACCGCCCCGGCGGTCATCTTTGCTTCCCTTTCAAGAAAATACACACACTGATTCTCAATTCAGTGGGCGAATTCTATTCACCCATAGAGGGAATAATGGATATTTGTAGAACCCTTTTAAAACTTTTAAGTGGATAGACCTACCTGCAGTTTTAGTTATCGAAACATTCTATCAAAATAAGAATAGTCGGTGTATGATATATGAGAAGGGGAAGTTTTTGGCACGCCCACTTATGGGGTGACCCGTTGTTACGTCATTTACCATGCTATAGTTGGTTAATGTTATGATTGGGTTTAAATGATTCGGTAAGAAAAAATTTAATTGTTCGAAGACTAAATTCAAGTTTCGAAAGGTAATCCTTTTCCAGAATTTAATAGATTCGGGAAAGAATCACTATTATTTATATTCTGTCAAAAAAAGTATCGAGAATTGATCAATAGAACATAAAAGTATTTGTTTTCAATTCAAATTTATTGTATTACCTTCAAAGGAGGGCACTTTCTAAATAGAATACATATGCCAAAGAACATTCCGATCAGTAAAACCCAACGCCTTTTTCAATTCTCGCCGTAAATTCTCATGCATTCTATCAAACGGGTTATTAAAAATGGCAATTTGAGGTTTGGAAAGAAAAATAGTTAACCTACTAAACACTCGTACGATGGTTGTTTAATACCATTTGTTGAGTTTTTGACCAAAACTCGTTCACAGTGACTGCCTTGTGGTATGATGCGTTATCGTGGTGCGAAATCCTTGAGTTTTCTTTCAACAAATCTATCGTTGTTGACAAAATTGTTCTCTCAAACGCCAGGTAACGCTCAGATTCATTTATCGTTTGACCTTCTGGAAAGAATTTCAAATGCACAGCACTGCGATAATCAAAGAAAACAACAATCAAAATTACCACGATTTTTGATCGACTTTGGTGTGTTTTTTCTCGATTTAGCTCAGTTGCAAGGCGCTTTTCCGAAGCCCAACAGTTTTGCATGTCAAACTTGTAAAACCTTATCTTATCACCAGTTATATTGCGTTTTATGCATATAGGGAGAGACAAGCGTGTCTTCAGAATCATTACACGATTAAGTTTTTGAATAAAATTGAGATCTTTCGAAACTATTCAAGCAGCAAAACATTTTATACCCAAACAACGTTTCATACCACAACAAATTGGAAGAATTGATTTACAGACACCTCTGCTCTTGCCCCTCTTAATCTTAAATGACGATTTTCAGCCACTATTTCCTACATTTTATTGATTTTAACTTCAGTTGCAGATGTTGATAGCAAACTGGAGGGAGGCAAATCATCTTCCACATCTCGGCCATGTTTAAATGCACTGTACCACTTATATGCACGAATTTTTGATAAAGTCGATTCATCGTAGATCTTCTATTACATTTTCGGCAATTCGATATACCAAATTCAATTTTCAATACAAAATTTAAGACCAATTCTTTATTTGATATTTTTGTCCATTCTAAAAATCCCATAACTTACTTGAACTGAACTGATAAAATTGAACACTGTAAACAAACTGTATGACTAATCGCGTTCGAACTCTGCGTCAGTGTGGAAGACAGTTGCACCAACTTAGCGACAGAAAGAAATTCCGCAATCCTTTAAAAAGAGTGCTTTTTAAATGATTTATTTCTGGTGGCTTTTTGAAAGAATATAACGGGTTATTTATTTAGTGATTTCAAAACTGCCGGTCTGGCAAGGCTGTCAGCTTTAAATACTTCTCATCTGAAGTGTTATTTATTTAGTGAAAGGTTTGCTATTTACGAATATGAATCATTTAACAACCGAAGAACGCATAAAAATAGTTAAAACTTACTACGAACGTGGAGATTCAAACGTGGACGTGGACAAACGTGCATTACGGGGAGATTATGGTCGTCGTAATCAACTACTGTGCGAGGAATTGGCAAGATTATAAGGAAAATTTAAGAGACTGGAAGCGTTATAGATGTGATCAGGCCTATTCATCATCGCAATGTACGTACTGTCGAAAATATCGCTTCTGTTAGTGGAAGTGTGGCATATAATCCGCATTTCAATTCAGAACGCTGTGGTCGTAGGATAAACGATTTTTCTGGCCTCCAATTGAAGATTGTGAACTGGTGCCACGAGCCACACAGCACGACCGATTTTGGCTTTATTGCACGAGAATTGTGTAGATCAATTGGCCACCAAGATTATGCGATTTGATGCCGTTAAACTGAGATTACACCAATGGCCGTGTTTACGCGAATTATCACCAGACGTTGGAGCATTTGATAAACAACATTCGTCAAGTTGTCTCCGAAATATCGTCCGAAATGTGCAAAAAGGTGGTCGAAAATTACCTCAAACGGATCCACTGCTGTAACCAATCCAGAAGCGATCATTGTATTTCGTACATAATAATAAGATCCAAGCATCGTAATGAAATAAAAGTTTTATCGAAATTATAGCTTTACGTGTGTTTTATTTAACTTTACTTTTGAAACTAGAAAATGGATAACCCGGTATAATACATAAGGAGAGAGGATAGGACTTTTCTGCCGATGATTCCTGGCGCAATTGTGATAATTGTGGCTAATGGAATCAGTGAAGAAAAACTTAATCATTCGAATACTACAAGCAACTTTCAAAAACAGATTGAGACTTTTGAAAGAAATTGACAGTTGCGGAAAAGAACCACTCTTGCCTATATATATATTTCTAAAGGCCAGCTTTAGTTGGTGAACTAATTATTGAATAATACTCGCATCACTTGATCTTTGTCGCAAGCAACCATTGCGTTGAAAAATAAGCTTACAGTTACTTGCAAAGTGGTTCCGCTCACACAGTAAGGATCTACATCGTTTGCTTGGAAACAAAATGAAAATACGTCAGAGAAGTCAAGATTACTACTCCAGCAAGTATAACACTAAACAAGCTATCACAAGGTAAATTTTTTTGATAAAGAGAATACAAAAGTTTACTTTTTTATGTAGCTATACGAATATGAGGCTCTTTAGTTTCATTTTGTTGATCCTCTGTTAATCTCCTAACTCTGTTTGTACTTCATTCAAAAGGATATAAATTCTGTCTTAGATCCCGTGATGAAGGTTATTTTATATTTGATTTTTGACCGACTATACCGTAGTCTAGTCTGCATATATATTCGACTTCGGACCTCTTCATTGATTTGAAATAAGCGATATCTTTTGACGCAAAGCTAAATAAAGAAAAACAAATTTCTATGTTTGTCCAATTTACTGGCAACATCTGGATAAAAATTAATTTATTCCACATTTAAATCACTTCAATCACTAATCACAATATGGGAGCCCTCTTCATTGCACCCTGTTTATGTGTTACGAAAGAGAGTTAACTTGGCAAAAATATACAACAGAGTTTAAGCTCTGCCTTGCTGCCATTAATGTCATCTGAACAAATTCTTCTAGATTTCAGTTTCGAAGTTCATCACGCTTAAACTAAATTGTTGATGTGTTGATCTTAATTTGTCCATCATACACCTGCTCCCATGTGTTTGTTTTCCTTGATGAAAAAATTTCACTTTTCAAATCTTCAAAATTGAATTCCCTTTCAGGCGCTATCAAATAATTTAAATCAATTGCAATTGTATTTATTTTCTATGCCCCCAACTGAGACATTTTAAATGGATCCGATAAATGATTTGATTGGACGGCAGAATTTCACGACGTCAACTCAAGAGTAGCATATGGGCAATCAGCCATCCATCCAATGGTCAATGCCAGGTGATGGATTTCATTTGAATTAAACAATCTATCTTTGCCATCTAAAGAGGAAAAAAACTAGCAACACAACAACAGCCACAAAAAGTGTCGATCATTCATTCACTTATTCATTGTCAGACGACCATAATCACATATTCATTCATATCACTCTCTTACACACAAAACATACAGACAAACACACACACATACACACATGGTTGCTTTTGAACCAGGACTAAGCATTTAGGCTGCTCGAAAGCTCATGCAGTTGTATGGAGCTGTTGTTGCGGCACTAGAAGTTACAAGTTTCAGTTAGGAGGTTTTTTCGTTATTTCAGCTTGAAAATGTCCCACTTTTCCATAAAATATTTGCAAAACGTTTTTAGCCACATTTAGTCACAAACGATGTTAGTTGACGCTTTTTTCTGTCGCAACAAGCAGCGCCGGCAATAGCAACAACAACATTGCATTGGCAGCGATATTCGCATGTGAGCGAACAGCAACATAAGGGCACAGTGGTTTGCGGTGGCTTTTGTAAATCGGAAGATCATTGCCAAAAAATAAGTCATCTAACGTACAAAATTACAAAACTACCAAACAAACAAACTTACAAAATTACAAAATTACTAAATTACTAAATTACAAAATTACAAAATTACAAAATTACAAAATTACAAAATTAC
>JAHXMU010030058.1:0-14382 GCA_019455685.1 Philornis downsi | reverse complement strand
AATACTTCATATTTTACAATTCGCCTTCGGGAGAGGTGAAAACACAAACCGACAGCAACATTTGGGATCAATTAAACTTAAATAGTATTTATTTATTTCAGGTGCCTGGCTTGTGTTTTCACAAAATCTTGAATGTCTCCTTTTGCTTTTATTCCATAATTACGAAACTGTTATTACCAGTTATGCACAATTTCGATACCGATCCTCTAATTTTGATTTCAAAAGTGTACAACTATCCGGAAGGCCAACTCTCCGAAATGTCGATAGTACAATAGAAATCGTCAAGCCAGCATGAAACCAACGTTTCGATTGACCAGGAGCTGAACGTTTAACAAAAAAATCGTTTGGAACCAGTTGAATAAGACTGCATACAAAAAAGCTCGAAGTACCTCGAGTACCACATGAACCATCGACTCATTTCTGAAGCGGATGGTGACTGGTGATAACAGGCGGATCACTTACGACAATGTCAAGCGAAAGCGCGCAAAGATTTTGCTGTGTGGTGAGATTGACATGAAATCATTTGCTATGAGCTTCTCTCCTACGCCCAAACTCTTAATTCGGACCAGTACTGTAAACAATTTTACAGTCTAAAGAAGCGGTAGCCCTTGGCCGATAGGTGAGGAATTTTTTTCCATAGTTATAACGCCAGGCTACACACAACGATAGTAACTCTACAGTAGTTCCGACCTGACATCAAGTGATTTCCACTTGTTGCTGTCTATAGCGAATGATTTTGTTGGCAAAAAAGTTCGCCTGAAGAGAAGCTTATACAAATCGACCGTCCTAAGGTCGGGGATTTCTATGAAAGAAGCATAATGGAATTACCTTCAAAAGGGTAAGAAGTTATCAAAAGTAAAAATGTATATTTGATGCATGTCGTTCTAATTATGGCAAATGAAACCTTCAATGTATAAATAATGGATTTCTTTTTACTTTGTCTTATGTTCCCGCTCTTCCTGTGCATTGTGCGGGGTTTTTGTATCCGCGTAGCCACTGGTGAAGTGATTATTCTTGTGTGCTTTTAAACCAAGACCCTTACATAACTCTTTGGTATGCTGATCTATAACACTTTATAACTGATTAGTTTTTGTTTCCAAATTTACTGCAGTACAGTAATCCGATTTAAAATATTTACTGCATACACAAATCTTTTCGAAGAATATCCTTATCCATACTACTGTGCGTACTCCTATTGTAGAAACGCAAATGAACGAATAAACAATTTTGGAAAAAGGAATAAAAATGCTGATGCAAGCACGAATCTTTAAAGTTGTAAAAATGCAATTAAATCGACATGTTTGAGTCCTCCTGCTAGCATGTCATCTTTTGCTTCAAATGTAAACATATCAACATATTCACACATATTTGTACATACATACATAGTATATATAGTTCACATATCTGTTAGTTTTAAGTGCGTTTGGCTTCCTTTTATTGTCTGATTGCATTCGTTTGCCGCTTCGACCACCACCGCCACTATTATCGTCATCATCACCATTAAGTCTCTGCTCTTCCCCGCACTCACTCATTCATTATTATTTTTAGATAGATGTTGTCTTGCCTTCTCCTACCACATTTCCATCTGTAAATGAGCTATTGCTTAGGATCTTTACTTGTTGCAAGATTTATATTCGTTTCTGGTTTTGTTAGATTTAATTTTTATTGAATTGTTTTTATGTTCATCTTTTCGGTCATAAAACCCCATGTTAAATAGATCATAAAATTAGTTTTGAAATTAGAAAAAAATACGCTGGTGTCGTCATAAATCTCGCCATGCGTCATAAAGTCTGTGACGGAATATTTCACGTTTTGTCACAGTTGTGTCTTTTCATCATCATTGATCTTTACTCTTTTGGCAATCGTAAAAACAAAACAAAAAAAGTCAATTCAATCCCTTTGAGAAAGCTATAAATATTACATCGCTTAAAAGTGTAAGCGGAAGACAATAAAACGACCATAAGATTATGAAGATGCGGTAGAAAATGGATTATTTTTAAAGTACTTACAAAGAAGTTTAATGGTGTTTGAGGCGTTAATTTTTGTTTTTATTTCACTTTGGGGGGAGTGATTAAGCAATCGTTTCACGTTTTATTAATATTATATGAAAATTCCTTTTTCCGTAAGAAATTCTGAGCTGAAATAGAGCTGGACAACTTCTGAATATGATTTCTATTTGATCTTTGCGTGTAAAAGTTAATACCGTGGCTTCTTTAGTTATTAACTGTACGTGGGAATAAATTGCAAACATTTCAATGTCACGTTCTTCTTTTAGAGTTAGTCTTGCCTCAGTTGGGGTAGGCTTCTCTTGCATATGCCTTTGCACCGGAGCTTTGGTTTCATTTCTCTCTCTTTCTCTCTCTCTCTCTCTGTCTTAGTTGTCCATTGACTTGCATCCTCCTTCAAGCATATCATAAGGAAAAATTTTATCGTAAGGAAAATTTCGAAAATTAAAAGCCAATTTATATATATGGGAAAATTTCGATAATTATTATTTCTGAGATCGCGCCAATTGAAAATAAAACATTGCTTATTATGTACGCATCATATACATTCTATTATAAACATTCTATTATATAATTGGTCATTTAAAATCCCTCTTAAATGGACTCACAAAATTCTCTGTCTGCCTAAGTTGGCATTACCATCCACTATACTGACGACAAGTTTCAGAGCGATCTGTGATTTAGTTTGTTTACAATGTTCGGTTTCGTCAATTCGTTTGAAGCATGTTTTGATTTTTACATTGGATAAAAATATAGAACAGATAATTTGTCTCAAATTTTGTATTGCAAATGGAATTTCGTGTGCCGAATCTCTGAAAATATTAGAGAAGGTTAACGGCGAATCAATCTTATCAAAACACACCAGGATATGAGCAATCTAGTGCATTTAATTATTCGAGATGTGGGGAAAGATATGCCTCACTTTGGTCGGCCATCAATGTCTTCAACTGAAGTTAACATCGATAAATTGGTAGAAGCGACTATGAAATCGTCATTGCTATATGAAAATCGACATTTAATTTTGGTAGAAATAATCACTGGTTTTTGCGTCAATTCATTCGCGAGTCAATTCAGCAGCTCGTTGCAGCTCGCCTAGTTCCGAAAGAACTGGATTTTTTTTCAAAAACTCAACCGCTAGAACGAGTTACTTTCGAATCCACATTTATTGAACGCATTACTGCTAGGGATGAAGGGACGCCTTTAAACTTATCTGAAACTGAAAAAAACACATCAAAATCAATTAAATTGTTGGCTGTCTTCTTTGATTATTGCGGCGTTGTGTAGTCTAATTTCCTTCGCACGGTAAATATAGAATGTTATCTTAGCATTATGCGGCATTTGAGACAGCAAATGTTGTCGAATAATGTCAGATTTGTGGAAAAAAACTCGTGCTTTTGCATCAGAAAGTTGTCAATGTGAACGAATCTATGACCAGAAACTTGACTAATATCATCGAACAACTGCCGCTGACATTTTCCCTTTTCAAAATTCAAATTATCACTTCGTGGCAACCGTTTTCATTCGACAGAATGCGTAAAAGAAAATTCGCGGTGAAAACTGAAGCCTTTTCAGGAAAGTCCGTTTGAAAAATATTTCGATGATCGGATCATACATTGGCATAAGCGCATTATTTCGAAGTGGTTCCAATTTTGTGTTTTGCTGACCAATTCCCGATGTTGTTTTTGGCAGAATGTATAGGTTTATCCATTTTCGGCTTTAAAAGTAAAGAAAACACACATAAAGCATGATTTCGATGAAACTTTTATTTCATTACAATTCTTAGACCTTGCCGTTATGTACGAAATACAATGTCATTTAAATGGACACCTCTGGATTGGCTGCAGCAATGTTTCCTTTTGAGGTAGTTTTCGAAAAGATACGGCTAAATGACACCCCCTGATCATCCGCATGCAATGGCTTTTCCACAATCACTTCTGGGTTCTCCGAGCCCCATATGCGACAATTTTGTTTGTTAACGCAGCCACAGAGTGACAAATGAGCTTCATCGCCGAAGAAAATTTTGTTCGATTGAAAGCCCATGTTTCAATTACCAATTTTGTAGTAATTTTTAACTATTTTTACACGTTCTTCCATCGTTAAATGATCCATATTCATGAATGACAAACCTTTCACTAAATAATTAACACTTCAGCGGTTTTGAAACCATTAAATAAATAACCCTATATTAATATATATGGAAGTGCTCATGTAATACCTTGATCACAAATTAAAGAAAATTGTGAGTGTTTGCATTGAAAGCAAGCAAGAAATATTTTTATTTAAAAATTATTATGAATATTTTGTTAAACAGATACTAGATTTTCGTACTCCGGTTGTCCACAAAAAAAAAACGACATTTCTGACCCAAGCCTATTTTCTTTTACCAATTAAGTAGTATTTACAAATTCCTTCCTGGCACCATGAATTTACTATTTTTTATTCCATATTATTATTATTACTCTTATTCTATAAGCCATTTTGAGAATACATCAAAAGACGCAAATCCGAACGTGAAGGGTTGGTAGCCTAAACTCTCTAAACAGTACGAGTACTATTTGGTGGAAAATATTTTAACAAATTCAAATCTTTCATACCATATTGTGTTGCCTGACTAATCTCACATGTTTCTAATGGTGATTTTGCAATCACGCTAATGATCTTTTCATCAATCATAATGATATGGAACTGACAGTAAACATGGAAAAGGTCATCCTTGTTGGGCCAATTTTAGTACGATTCAAATGGGCTGATTTCTATTGGCTAAATATTTTGAATGTCTAGCAATAACAAGTAAAAGATGCCGCCACATTTTTCCAAACTATGATAGATTCCAGCTGTTTCTGCACAATTCTATACGAAAACAATTATTGGTAGATTACATCACCTTCATTTTTGTTGTTAATTCATGGATATGTTGGATGTCCACAATAACAGTGAAAGAATAACCGCGAAATATAAATGAGGTGTGATCATTTATATTTCGCGGTTATTCTTTCACTGTTATTGTTTTCCAAATCAGTACTTCGAAATATCTTTGGACATAAGGAAACTGTGCGGTCAACTACGCTTCAGTTGGAAAGCTCTGTTAGTTTCACTATATTCGAATAGTACATCTTTGGAAAGCGTTATAAAACAGGGTTGTCCATTTATTGGTTTCGAAACCGCCGCTCTAGCAAGAGTGTCAGCTGTTACATATCTGTCATCTGAAGTGTTATTTATCTAGTGAAAAGTTTGCCATTTACCATTATGAATCATTTAACAACCGAAGAACGCGTAAAAATAATTCAAACTTAATACAAAAGTGATAATTCAAACATGGTCTTTCAATCGAACAAAATTTTCTTCACCGATGAAGCTCATTTGTCACTCTGTGGTTGCGTTAACAAACAAAATTGTCGCATATGGGGCTCGAAGAATCCAGAAGTGGTCTTTCAATCGAACAAAATTTTCTTCACCGATGAAGCTCATTTGTCACTCTGTGGTTGCGTTAATAAACAAAATTGTCGCATATGGGGCTCGAAGAATCCAGAAGTGATTGTGGAAAAGCCATTACATTCGGAAAAAGTAGGTGTTTGTGACGCATTATGGCCTGAAGGTGTCATTGGGCCGTATTTTTCGAAAATGACGCTGGAGGATCCACTGCTGCAACCAATCCAGAGGCGGTCATTTAAATTACATTATATTTCGTACATAAAGGCAAAGTCCAAGCATTAATAACAATAATAATAATAATATTTCATCGATACCATAGTTTTATGTGTGTTTTATTTAACTTTACTTTTGAAATAGAAAAATGGATAACCCTATATTGGAGCCTCGATCTTTTTCATAATTTTGAGTGTTTCATGAAGAATTCATATATATAGTACTATATGTATGGCAGTCGCAAAAATGCGCAAGATGTTTTTGATTTACCTTAAAGCGAATACTTGAAAGATTAACCAAAATTTAACTTTAACTCTACTTGAAAAAAGGAAATATTTTATTTTTTACAGTTTCTGAATTTCTCAAAAAAAAATTTTTTTTAATACTTACAATAGAAACATTTAAATGAAAATTGTAATATATTTTCTTAAAATAAAGCTTAATAATAATAAAAAAAATTATGACAATAAAATCACCGTAGACTTGTTAATCATAGAAAAAATAATACGCTTCTCTTTGAAATCTGAATGCACCTGTTGACAACAACTGATTTTAAAGCTCAATTTTTCCTAATCAGAACTAAAAACAAGCAAACAAAAACTGAATTACATATACTTATTGTATTGAGACGCTGATTAAACTATCTGCACACAGAAACTAAGAAAGTATTTTTATGCGTCTCTTTCTATTATCTTTTGGCTGTATCTTTTCGATATACTGATCCTAATTCATTTATCTCTTGGTGGATCATAAAAAATAATTATCCCTTTGTTTGGAATACCACTGAGTAGACTTTACCCATTATTGCTACTTTAGTTTCTTTTGAAAGAATGTCTTCTCATGCTGGAATAGCAGCCAACCAGCTGTGAAGTTGGCTTTCACCGTAATATTTGAATAACATTTGATACTTTGTGTTCTTGTACTTGACCAATAACATATCTCAAAACAATTGTAATTTTTAAATTTTTATAACTCTATTTTATTTATTTATTAAACATATTTTTTAATCAGTTAGTCTATTTTATGTAACATTATGTTTAATTACAAAACCTTGAAAATGTCTGCATATGAAAAAGTTTTAGGTCGACTTTTATCTGAGTTTTCATACATTTGAAAAAGTGGAAAATTGCACTTTCGTATATTTACAAAAATCGCTATTTATTTCGATATATATATAGATATCAAAAAGCAAAAACGAAGGCATAGAGTAGCTCAATGGAGTATTAATAACCGTTACGGAAAACCAAATTCATAAAATTTATGTTGTTAAAATTTGAAGTAAATTCCACCACATTGACTTTTTGGTCTTGATTGCAATCATAATTTGTACCTCTCAAATAAGAAATAATTTCACAATACACAATCCAAAATTATTACGACATAACTATGTTTAGAAAAACTATGTTTTCTATTTGTTGAAACGGTCAATTCCGCAAAAAATGTGAATACATTTTATACATGATAATTCCTATAAATTTTTATCTACTTATTTCGCCATATAAAAAGCTTATTAAATATTTTGTGCTCATGTCATGTGTTTGCTTTAATCGCTCTAATTGTATCAAATGATTTCTTTCTTTTGCATTTGTTCGTTTTCAACAATATAAACAATTGAATCTGTTGTTGTTTGCCGCAGTTTGCTTCTATGTAAAAAAAAATAGTGTTAATATTGTGCAGAATTGTGCTTTAGATATTTTCGAATATAATTCTGAGAAATGTCTGTGAATTGTGATGTGACAATCGCAAAAATATATCTACATATATTGCATAATTTCTCATTAATTGATAAATTATTACATGTTTGAAAGAGTATTCGTGGATATTGCAGTGGGTTCACATCGATTGAAAATTATACCGTACTCATGAATGTTGGATTGACTCTTGCTCTTGATCAGTATCTTGTTTAATGAACGGGAGCAGTATTGGCTTTGGGGCACTTCAATACGCCATCATGGTGAGAACACAGCTTCCTGACTCAGGATATCTTCGGCCTACCAAAACACTTTTTTTGCAAAATCGTAACTTCTACTATGCAACCTTTGCATAAGAAAATGAATATAATAACTTCAAAGTACTAAAAACTTGGCTTTTTTAACTTTTCTTATAGAAACATTAAGAATTAAACACCATTTGGTACAACTCACTCTTTGCGTTGAAACTTCTCTTTTAGTCAAATCAGAACAAATTTCCTTGTTTCTCGTGAATTTAATAGCTAGAATTTCTTAGTAAACAAATTCCCTTGCATCACGGGAGAGCTCCTCACACTCAGTGAGCTGACTCGCATTTTATTTTTAGACTCACTCAGCGGAACCTGCAATTTTAATGACAATTCCGAACGTCACAGTTTGAGAAACATTTGCCAGACCTGCCGATTACTCGACTACTCAAAGTGTTCGTCGGACATGTCGAAGTGACCGCAACTTAAGTAATGATAAGTGGCTGTATGCGATATTGAACCAGCGATCATGCGAACGGTAGCCGCGTGTACTAACCATAGCGCCATAGTCGATCAGACAGAATTCTTTAATGTGATGATTATAATAAAAAGTACAATTTTCCTCTATACTGACGGCGGATTTTGAACGCAATCTGTTATTAGGTTTGTTTGCAGCATTTGATTTTGTCAGTTCATTTCATGTGTGCTTTGTGGTTTTTCCAATGAAAACAAATATTGCAAAAAAAAATATTTCCCAAATTTTTTACTGCCAATGGAATTTTGGGAGTGTGGACTCAGTGACTGACAATGTTACACAAAACATTGGTTAATCAATTTTATCAAAAACACGCGCATATGCCTGATAAAGCGCATTCAAAAGCGATCTTGATTTGTTTCGCTCTAGTTGGCCATCAAAATCTTCAAGTGAATTTAACTTTGACATAGCGAAGGAAATGGTGACTGGAAAATCATTGTTTAACCTTAAGAGAGATATCCACCGAATTGTGTTCCATGGATCAATTCGTTTCACTTTGCATGATTGTTTGGGTAAGAAATACGTTGCCGTTCGACTAGTTCCGAAAAACCTAAATTTTTTTTCAGAAACTCAGTAGTGTAAGGTCAGCTGAACACATGCTAGAACGAATTCCAATCCAACATCATAAAACTCATTGTATTTGCTGGTGAATACGAGTTTATGAATTTGACCTTAAAACAGCATAACAAGCTTGGGAACGGCGCCCTCCAACTGAGCCGAGATCGAAAAAAACACGCCAAAGTTGAGCAAAATTCAAAATAATGTTGACTGCTTTCTGTGATTATAACGTTGTTGTGCAGTCGATATTTTTGTTAAAAGCTCAAACGGTAAATAATTTAGACTCTCTGGGTATTATGCGGCATTTAAGAGAAAGAGACTAGATTTGCTCAAAGCAATCTTATGACTTTTGCGCCACGATAATACACCGTCTCAGAAGGTTATTATTATGAACGAATTTCACCTGATATGGCTCCGGTTGAGATCTTTCTCTTTTCAAAACTTCAAACATTGCCTTGAAACAGCCCTCTTTAAGCGACATAAAAGAAAGGCGAAAGTTTAAGCATTTGAAAAATGTATTGATGACTAGATTATTCATCGGCATAAATGTAGGCTAAAAAGGTAATAGAATAAATTTTAATGCATAATAAATATTTTGCGTTTTATTCACCAATTCCTAGTATTATGTTTTTATTATCATTATTATTCTTATTTTGTTTGTTCACAATGTATATTTTATGGATTCTCAGATGGGTATTTATAGTTGGTGCAAGTGCAATGACAAAATGAGTCTACTCCCTCACTTTTTCAATTGACCAGTCTGATATTTCCAAAGACCATCTTTGCATATTATTACCCTATATGTGCGCTGCTACATTTTATAATTGCTTTATAGCTTTATAGCATACCTTAGATAAGTTTGATTATATTTATGAACTGATAGGTAGTCATGGCCTTCCTTTTCTGCCTTTTTGCGTAACTTTTGAATAGTTTTGTGGTTTCCGCCTAGAGCTTTATCGGTAGCTGATATAATTTTAAGCATTTGAAGTTTTTATTTCCATATCTGCTTTTTAAATCCTCACCACCTAAACATCATTTTATGAAATTACTTATTTCAATACACATTATCCAATATAATGTACTTCCGCCTTTGATTTTTCATTCATTATGTCTTTCTGTGTTTGGATTTCAATTGCAAATTTTATAAAATTCTTAGAATTACCTGCTAAAGCATCAACAAAATTCAATTATAATTCGACTTATAGCTGCTGTAGAGTGACCACGATAAAAAAATCACTTAAGTCACACAAAAGACATGAACAATATTTATGAGATTAATTTTGAAATTTTTTATGTACAATGAGAATGGGTTTATAATTTTTCACTTTAATTGCTTCGCAATGCTATGAAATTCGAAAATTTGTCATTACGTCTGAATTTCGGTGGTCTTCACTTTTCGAAAAGGTATCAAATTCTTGCTTGCGCTGTTTGCCATAGCTAGCGCTGCTTCATGGTCACTGTCATGTAAAACGTGTTTCAACTTGTTTAAGGGTCTCCAGTTACACGTCTGAATTAAATTCTCATGAAAAGTTACAATTTAAACAATTAATTATGACAAATGTCGCCATTGGCACAAACAAATGTACGAAACAGTTACTCAGGAAAATTACACAAGAAAATTGCTTTGCCCCGCAGTTTTTTTTTTCGCCGTTGTTGTGTTTTTTCATTTAGAAACCAAAGGCAGATGAACGGACGGATACATCGAGTTGCGATATCTCGAAAGCAGCCGTACAATTGAAGCGTTAATTTAATTAAAATTTAATGTGATTTATTTATAATTAAATTAACATTTTATTTGAAATTCTATTAACGAAACACACACACAGACACATAATGGCCCTCTCTTATTTAAAAAGGCTGCGAATTCATTTGAAATGTATAGAATTTACATTAAATTGAAAACATCGGTAGCATCATCATCATCATCCGCAAAACAACCCCATACACATTGTCGTCATATACGTAGTCATCATCAACATCAGTGTCACCATTACCCATAACCATCAACAACTTTCTCATCATATTCATGATATATGTGCACAGTAGTCTGCAATGTGTAATATTAGCGATCCCATTGGTTGGAAATGAGGAAATTATTCTATCCATGAAAACTTATTTATATCCGTGTCACACAGCGTTAGATAATTTACCAGTTATTTTACAGCACTAACATCGATGTAATTCACAGTCGGATCAATTGTTTCTGGGTTCGACATATTACCGAAAATTTCATAAATAGCCACATGAAACAAATACAATTTTTTTTTGTTTAGGTCCTCAATCGAACCAAATTCTTACTAACTAGGGATCTGCTTGATGTTCATAACATTTTTATGCAGTTCTATGAAGATTTCGTCCTAAAATCAATGTATCCTTTCAATTTCACTTTAATTAAAACAAAAGTTTACAATCCTCGACAATATCGGCTTTTAAAAAAATCGCTGTTATGTGAATGTGTTATAGTATTTGAAATGTGCCGAATTTTGGAGTCGCGGGTAGACAACGGCATGTGTCTTCAGGATATAAACTATAGCAAAAAATATATTTTCTTACTTACATCGATATAGACATTTTGTAGTTTTTCAAAAATCGCCGTTTTAAAAATTGCTGCGACTTGTGAACCGCAACGACTTTTTGCATGAGGATTGGACGTAAATATGCCTCAAAATAAATAAAATATTAATAATGAATAAACTCGAATTTGCCGTAAGTCCACTTATGTCGTTTTTCCGTGTGGACACAGATATTATAATTCTTTTGTACATACAATTGTTGCGAGATGACTTATAGACTGGCTATCCAAACTTTTGAGACTAAGACTACAAAACTTTTAAAGTTGGTCTCTAATACGAGGTCGTACTTAGGAGGAATTTTTGGAAATGTCCCTTTTTAAGGATTAAAATAAATAGGGACAAACAGCGCACTATTGGCTAGAATAAAAGCCAGAATTACCGGGTTATCCATTTTTCGATTTGAAAAGTAAAGTTGAATAAAACACACATAAAGCTATGACTGCCATGAAACTTTTATTTCATTATTGTAGTATGTGAGTGTAATTTCTCTAAGTGTATATTCTAGAAAGATCACCAAAACTGCCCCCACATTCAAGTATGATATATGTAATCTCTTTCCCTCTTTATCTGTAAATAGGACTTTTTTAGAATTACGTTTATGACAGTAAGTTATGTTTGTTCCTCTCTCTCCCGTTATATAGTCTATTGTTATCTCCTTTTCACTTGTTATAATAAGAACATTCTAGAATTAAGTCTATGATAAACAACGCTATTCTGTAAATATGTTTGTCTTTGTTGCACCTATTATGTAAATATGTGCTGTCTCTGAAATATCGTAGTATTTTCTAGAATAAGTTATTTTAGTATAAATAGAGCAATTGTGTACGTTTGAATGGATTAATAAAGTTAAAGTTGACATTGATGAGGAAATACATTCCACGATTTTAAATTATATTGCTTTGACCTTCCCATTATGTATGAAATACAATATCATTTTAACGAACCGTCTCTGGATTGGTTGTAGCAGTGGATCCTTTTGAGATAGTTTCGACCACTTTTTCGCACATTTCAGGCGATAACTCGGCGATAACTTGACAAAGGTTGGTTTTTTAAATGCTTCAACATTTGGAGTTATCCGCGTAAACACAGTCTTTGACATTGCTCCACAAAGAAAAAAGCATTACGGCGTCAAACAGCATGATACTGGTGGGCAATTGACGTTGCCGAAACGTGAAATTACGCTTTCTTGAAACTTCTCATGCAATAAAGCCAAAATCGGTCGTGTTGTGTGGCTCGTGGCATTGTCTTGTTGAGACCACATATCGACTAGTTCATTATCTTCAATTACATGCCAAAAAAACGTGGGTTATCATACGGCCATAGTGCTGTGAATTGACGGTAACTGTTCCTCCAGTGTGTCATTTTCGAAAAAAATACCGGATTATCCGCCATATTTCGGTGATATTTTCGGCAGTGTGTACATTGCGATCATGCACACATCTGACCACATCTGTAACATTTTCAGTCTCCTCAAATTTCTTTATAATCTTGTCAATTCCTTGCGCAATGGGCCGATTATGACGACCATAATCATCCCATAATGCATGAAGAGTGCCCACGTTGGAATCACTTGAAGATAAGAATTATGAAATTTATCTATGTTGGCGCAAAATAAAGGGGACAAGAATTATGGCATAAAATCTGCAAAAATCAAAATGAACAAATTTTCACTTTCTGGGAACATAGCAAGGAAGAAAATGAACAAAAATGACGCCATAGAAAATGAAATTAACATCATTAATTTTTTTTTTACGCAATAGGCAAGCTACTACGACGGCTTTATTTTTTTTCTAAATTTGTGCTTTTGTGGTACTTCATTCCTTTGGGTTTAAAACCTGAAAAGAAGGTTTAAAACCTGAATAGAAGGATACATTTCTAGAAACTACAGCTGATGGTGGAATCGCCTAAAATTAAGGTATACATTAGGGGTTCAATTAATTTTGTATGAATATTAGTCACAATTTCAAAGATGTTGGATATTCTATAGTTTTTTCATACCAAACATATGCAGGACATATCGACATTTCTTCAATGACAATTCGTATTTTTTAGAATATTTTCAACACCCACGCCTACTATCATTTCTCTCCTATATCTGTCAAATAACAGCTTATATTTCGTGCAGAAGATATACAGAATGTATATTTCCAATTTCTGGTATACTTGTATACCCCCGTATATTGCTTTTAATTAAAAAAAAAATGGAAAAATCTTTAAAAAAAAAATCTGAAATATAACTATTATTCTCGAGTCGGCTTCAATCCATCCACAATTTGAAAGTTATCTTACCTGTGACTAAGTGATATTTTCAATCCCTAGCTCAGTCTTCCCATCATATCTTGTTTATATTTTAGTAATAAAAAACAAATGACTGCCGTAGGATCATAACAAATTGTATGAAAAAATGGGTGAATTTCAAAATCCATGAGGTCTAATATGTTGCTGATGTCATGATTTTTGCTAATTAAATATTTAGAAAATTGGTATTTTTGTGTGATTTTTCATGAAGGAAATAATGTTGAATGTTAAATGCCGTAAAAATTCAACGACCATTAGCTCTCCTTCCAATTGGGCTGTTAACGAAAATGACTAGTTTTGAGAAATAAACGATTTTTTCTTTTCTTCATTTCCAAAATATATTCCAGGTTTGAAAAATTTGTAGTAATCGATTAAAAAAAAAGAGTTAGAAATACGGCAGCCTAGCGAAGGCCGGTATCAAAATCCACATTTGAAAACGGGTTAAAAACCCGGTTTTAATAGATTTTTTTTTTAATACAATAGAAATTTAAATATGTACATTTACGGTGAATGCCTGAGAATTGAAACATCAAAAATCAATTTCCACACGTCAATTTTCGTACATAATTTGAGAGACCTGTTTGAAAGTTACTTAAAAATGCATGAGAATGACAATTTTTTGACAGAGAAAAAAACATTATAATTAGGTGATGCGGATACTCTTGGATATCATTTACTTCCTTTTCCCATATACCTTTCTCCTGCTTTTTTAGACAAAACCGAGAAAACTGTATTGATACGTATAAGTATTAGGCTAAAATATTTTAAAAATATATAGTGCTACAAATTCCAGCTGAGTTTAAATTCTTCAGATTGAAGTGAATTTTATAA
>JAHXMU010030057.1:0-14381 GCA_019455685.1 Philornis downsi | reverse complement strand
AATACTTCATATTTTACAATTCGCCTTCGGGAGAGGTGAAAACACAAGCCAGGCACCTGAAATAAATAAATACTATTTAAGTTTAATTGATCCCAAATGTTGCTGTCGGTTTGTGTTTTCCCAAAATCTTGAATGTCTCCTTTTGCTTTTATTCCATAATTACGAAACTGTTATTACCAGTTATGCACAATTTCGATACCGATCCTCTAATTTTGATTTCAAAAGTGTACAACTATCCGGAAGGCCAACTCTCCGAAATGTCGATAGTACAATAGAAATCGTCAAGCCAGCATGAAACCAACGTTTCGATTGACCAGGAGCTGAACGTTTAACAAAAAAATCGTTTGGAACCAGTTGAATAAGACTGCATACAAAAAAGCTCGAAGTACCTCGAGTACCACATGAACCATCGACTCATTTCTGAAGCGGATGGTGACTGGTGATAACAGGCGGATCACTTACGACAATGTCAAGCGAAAGCGCGCAAAGATTTTGCTGTGTGGTGAGATTGACATGAAATCATTTGCTATGAGCTTCTCTCCTACGCCCAAACTCTTAATTCGGACCAGTACTGTAAACAATTTTACAGTCTAAAGAAGCGGTAGCCCTTGGCCGATAGGTGAGGAATTTTTTTCCATAGTTATAACGCCAGGCTACACACAACGATAGTAACTCTACAGTAGTTCCGACCTGACATCAAGTGATTTCCACTTGTTGCTGTCTATAGCGAATGATTTTGTTGGCAAAAAAGTTCGCCTGAAGAGAAGCTTATACAAATCGACCGTCCTAAGGTCGGGGATTTCTATGAAAGAAGCATAATGGAATTACCTTCAAAAGGGTAAGAAGTTATCAAAAGTAAAAATGTATATTTGATGCATGTCGTTCTAATTATGGCAAATGAAACCTTCAATGTATAAATAATGGATTTCTTTTTACTTTGTCTTATGTTCCCGCTCTTCCTGTGCATTGTGCGGGGTTTTTGTATCCGCGTAGCCACTGGTGAAGTGATTATTCTTGTGTGCTTTTAAACCAAGACCCTTACATAACTCTTTGGTATGCTGATCTATAACACTTTATAACTGATTAGTTTTTGTTTCCAAATTTACTGCAGTACAGTAATCCGATTTAAAATATTTACTGCATACACAAATCTTTTCGAAGAATATCCTTATCCATACTACTGTGCGTACTCCTATTGTAGAAACGCAAATGAACGAATAAACAATTTTGGAAAAAGGAATAAAAATGCTGATGCAAGCACGAATCTTTAAAGTTGTAAAAATGCAATTAAATCGACATGTTTGAGTCCTCCTGCTAGCATGTCATCTTTTGCTTCAAATGTAAACATATCAACATATTCACACATATTTGTACATACATACATAGTATATATAGTTCACATATCTGTTAGTTTTAAGTGCGTTTGGCTTCCTTTTATTGTCTGATTGCATTCGTTTGCCGCTTCGACCACCACCGCCACTATTATCGTCATCATCACCATTAAGTCTCTGCTCTTCCCCGCACTCACTCATTCATTATTATTTTTAGATAGATGTTGTCTTGCCTTCTCCTACCACATTTCCATCTGTAAATGAGCTATTGCTTAGGATCTTTACTTGTTGCAAGATTTATATTCGTTTCTGGTTTTGTTAGATTTAATTTTTATTGAATTGTTTTTATGTTCATCTTTTCGGTCATAAAACCCCATGTTAAATAGATCATAAAATTAGTTTTGAAATTAGAAAAAAATACGCTGGTGTCGTCATAAATCTCGCCATGCGTCATAAAGTCTGTGACGGAATATTTCACGTTTTGTCACAGTTGTGTCTTTTCATCATCATTGATCTTTACTCTTTTGGCAATCGTAAAAACAAAACAAAAAAAGTCAATTCAATCCCTTTGAGAAAGCTATAAATATTACATCGCTTAAAAGTGTAAGCGGAAGACAATAAAACGACCATAAGATTATGAAGATGCGGTAGAAAATGGATTATTTTTAAAGTACTTACAAAGAAGTTTAATGGTGTTTGAGGCGTTAATTTTTGTTTTTATTTCACTTTGGGGGGAGTGATTAAGCAATCGTTTCACGTTTTATTAATATTATATGAAAATTCCTTTTTCCGTAAGAAATTCTGAGCTGAAATAGAGCTGGACAACTTCTGAATATGATTTCTATTTGATCTTTGCGTGTAAAAGTTAATACCGTGGCTTCTTTAGTTATTAACTGTACGTGGGAATAAATTGCAAACATTTCAATGTCACGTTCTTCTTTTAGAGTTAGTCTTGCCTCAGTTGGGGTAGGCTTCTCTTGCATATGCCTTTGCACCGGAGCTTTGGTTTCATTTCTCTCTCTTTCTCTCTCTCTCTCTCTGTCTTAGTTGTCCATTGACTTGCATCCTCCTTCAAGCATATCATAAGGAAAAATTTTATCGTAAGGAAAATTTCGAAAATTAAAAGCCAATTTATATATATGGGAAAATTTCGATAATTATTATTTCTGAGATCGCGCCAATTGAAAATAAAACATTGCTTATTATGTACGCATCATATACATTCTATTATAAACATTCTATTATATAATTGGTCATTTAAAATCCCTCTTAAATGGACTCACAAAATTCTCTGTCTGCCTAAGTTGGCATTACCATCCACTATACTGACGACAAGTTTCAGAGCGATCTGTGATTTAGTTTGTTTACAATGTTCGGTTTCGTCAATTCGTTTGAAGCATGTTTTGATTTTTACATTGGATAAAAATATAGAACAGATAATTTGTCTCAAATTTTGTATTGCAAATGGAATTTCGTGTGCCGAATCTCTGAAAATATTAGAGAAGGTTAACGGCGAATCAATCTTATCAAAACACACCAGGATATGAGCAATCTAGTGCATTTAATTATTCGAGATGTGGGGAAAGATATGCCTCACTTTGGTCGGCCATCAATGTCTTCAACTGAAGTTAACATCGATAAATTGGTAGAAGCGACTATGAAATCGTCATTGCTATATGAAAATCGACATTTAATTTTGGTAGAAATAATCACTGGTTTTTGCGTCAATTCATTCGCGAGTCAATTCAGCAGCTCGTTGCAGCTCGCCTAGTTCCGAAAGAACTGGATTTTTTTTCAAAAACTCAACCGCTAGAACGAGTTACTTTCGAATCCACATTTATTGAACGCATTACTGCTAGGGATGAAGGGACGCCTTTAAACTTATCTGAAACTGAAAAAAACACATCAAAATCAATTAAATTGTTGGCTGTCTTCTTTGATTATTGCGGCGTTGTGTAGTCTAATTTCCTTCGCACGGTAAATATAGAATGTTATCTTAGCATTATGCGGCATTTGAGACAGCAAATGTTGTCGAATAATGTCAGATTTGTGGAAAAAAACTCGTGCTTTTGCATCAGAAAGTTGTCAATGTGAACGAATCTATGACCAGAAACTTGACTAATATCATCGAACAACTGCCGCTGACATTTTCCCTTTTCAAAATTCAAATTATCACTTCGTGGCAACCGTTTTCATTCGACAGAATGCGTAAAAGAAAATTCGCGGTGAAAACTGAAGCCTTTTCAGGAAAGTCCGTTTGAAAAATATTTCGATGATCGGATCATACATTGGCATAAGCGCATTATTTCGAAGTGGTTCCAATTTTGTGTTTTGCTGACCAATTCCCGATGTTGTTTTTGGCAGAATGTATAGGTTTATCCATTTTCGGCTTTAAAAGTAAAGAAAACACACATAAAGCATGATTTCGATGAAACTTTTATTTCATTACAATTCTTAGACCTTGCCGTTATGTACGAAATACAATGTCATTTAAATGGACACCTCTGGATTGGCTGCAGCAATGTTTCCTTTTGAGGTAGTTTTCGAAAAGATACGGCTAAATGACACCCCCTGATCATCCGCATGCAATGGCTTTTCCACAATCACTTCTGGGTTCTCCGAGCCCCATATGCGACAATTTTGTTTGTTAACGCAGCCACAGAGTGACAAATGAGCTTCATCGCCGAAGAAAATTTTGTTCGATTGAAAGCCCATGTTTCAATTACCAATTTTGTAGTAATTTTTAACTATTTTTACACGTTCTTCCATCGTTAAATGATCCATATTCATGAATGACAAACCTTTCACTAAATAATTAACACTTCAGCGGTTTTGAAACCATTAAATAAATAACCCTATATTAATATATATGGAAGTGCTCATGTAATACCTTGATCACAAATTAAAGAAAATTGTGAGTGTTTGCATTGAAAGCAAGCAAGA
The DNA here is from genome assembly GCA_019455685.1 of Philornis downsi. Classification (NCBI taxonomy): domain Eukaryota; kingdom Metazoa; phylum Arthropoda; class Insecta; order Diptera; family Muscidae; genus Philornis; species Philornis downsi. The sequence goes on along the minus strand of JAHXMU010030057.1, from coordinate 10,107 downwards.
AATATTTTTATTTAAAAATTATTATGAATATTTTGTTAAACAGATACTAGATTTTCGTACTCCGGTTGTCCACAAAAAAAAAACGACATTTCTGACCCAAGCCTATTTTCTTTTACCAATTAAGTAGTATTTACAAATTCCTTCCTGGCACCATGAATTTACTATTTTTTATTCCATATTATTATTATTACTCTTATTCTATAAGCCATTTTGAGAATACATCAAAAGACGCAAATCCGAACGTGAAGGGTTGGTAGCCTAAACTCTCTAAACAGTACGAGTACTATTTGGTGGAAAATATTTTAACAAATTCAAATCTTTCATACCATATTGTGTTGCCTGACTAATCTCACATGTTTCTAATGGTGATTTTGCAATCACGCTAATGATCTTTTCATCAATCATAATGATATGGAACTGACAGTAAACATGGAAAAGGTCATCCTTGTTGGGCCAATTTTAGTACGATTCAAATGGGCTGATTTCTATTGGCTAAATATTTTGAATGTCTAGCAATAACAAGTAAAAGATGCCGCCACATTTTTCCAAACTATGATAGATTCCAGCTGTTTCTGCACAATTCTATACGAAAACAATTATTGGTAGATTACATCACCTTCATTTTTGTTGTTAATTCATGGATATGTTGGATGTCCACAATAACAGTGAAAGAATAACCGCGAAATATAAATGAGGTGTGATCATTTATATTTCGCGGTTATTCTTTCACTGTTATTGTTTTCCAAATCAGTACTTCGAAATATCTTTGGACATAAGGAAACTGTGCGGTCAACTACGCTTCAGTTGGAAAGCTCTGTTAGTTTCACTATATTCGAATAGTACATCTTTGGAAAGCGTTATAAAACAGGGTTGTCCATTTATTGGTTTCGAAACCGCCGCTCTAGCAAGAGTGTCAGCTGTTACATATCTGTCATCTGAAGTGTTATTTATCTAGTGAAAAGTTTGCCATTTACCATTATGAATCATTTAACAACCGAAGAACGCGTAAAAATAATTCAAACTTAATACAAAAGTGATAATTCAAACATGGTCTTTCAATCGAACAAAATTTTCTTCACCGATGAAGCTCATTTGTCACTCTGTGGTTGCGTTAACAAACAAAATTGTCGCATATGGGGCTCGAAGAATCCAGAAGTGGTCTTTCAATCGAACAAAATTTTCTTCACCGATGAAGCTCATTTGTCACTCTGTGGTTGCGTTAATAAACAAAATTGTCGCATATGGGGCTCGAAGAATCCAGAAGTGATTGTGGAAAAGCCATTACATTCGGAAAAAGTAGGTGTTTGTGACGCATTATGGCCTGAAGGTGTCATTGGGCCGTATTTTTCGAAAATGACGCTGGAGGATCCACTGCTGCAACCAATCCAGAGGCGGTCATTTAAATTACATTATATTTCGTACATAAAGGCAAAGTCCAAGCATTAATAACAATAATAATAATAATATTTCATCGATACCATAGTTTTATGTGTGTTTTATTTAACTTTACTTTTGAAATAGAAAAATGGATAACCCTATATTGGAGCCTCGATCTTTTTCATAATTTTGAGTGTTTCATGAAGAATTCATATATATAGTACTATATGTATGGCAGTCGCAAAAATGCGCAAGATGTTTTTGATTTACCTTAAAGCGAATACTTGAAAGATTAACCAAAATTTAACTTTAACTCTACTTGAAAAAAGGAAATATTTTATTTTTTACAGTTTCTGAATTTCTCAAAAAAAAATTTTTTTTAATACTTACAATAGAAACATTTAAATGAAAATTGTAATATATTTTCTTAAAATAAAGCTTAATAATAATAAAAAAAATTATGACAATAAAATCACCGTAGACTTGTTAATCATAGAAAAAATAATACGCTTCTCTTTGAAATCTGAATGCACCTGTTGACAACAACTGATTTTAAAGCTCAATTTTTCCTAATCAGAACTAAAAACAAGCAAACAAAAACTGAATTACATATACTTATTGTATTGAGACGCTGATTAAACTATCTGCACACAGAAACTAAGAAAGTATTTTTATGCGTCTCTTTCTATTATCTTTTGGCTGTATCTTTTCGATATACTGATCCTAATTCATTTATCTCTTGGTGGATCATAAAAAATAATTATCCCTTTGTTTGGAATACCACTGAGTAGACTTTACCCATTATTGCTACTTTAGTTTCTTTTGAAAGAATGTCTTCTCATGCTGGAATAGCAGCCAACCAGCTGTGAAGTTGGCTTTCACCGTAATATTTGAATAACATTTGATACTTTGTGTTCTTGTACTTGACCAATAACATATCTCAAAACAATTGTAATTTTTAAATTTTTATAACTCTATTTTATTTATTTATTAAACATATTTTTTAATCAGTTAGTCTATTTTATGTAACATTATGTTTAATTACAAAACCTTGAAAATGTCTGCATATGAAAAAGTTTTAGGTCGACTTTTATCTGAGTTTTCATACATTTGAAAAAGTGGAAAATTGCACTTTCGTATATTTACAAAAATCGCTATTTATTTCGATATATATATAGATATCAAAAAGCAAAAACGAAGGCATAGAGTAGCTCAATGGAGTATTAATAACCGTTACGGAAAACCAAATTCATAAAATTTATGTTGTTAAAATTTGAAGTAAATTCCACCACATTGACTTTTTGGTCTTGATTGCAATCATAATTTGTACCTCTCAAATAAGAAATAATTTCACAATACACAATCCAAAATTATTACGACATAACTATGTTTAGAAAAACTATGTTTTCTATTTGTTGAAACGGTCAATTCCGCAAAAAATGTGAATACATTTTATACATGATAATTCCTATAAATTTTTATCTACTTATTTCGCCATATAAAAAGCTTATTAAATATTTTGTGCTCATGTCATGTGTTTGCTTTAATCGCTCTAATTGTATCAAATGATTTCTTTCTTTTGCATTTGTTCGTTTTCAACAATATAAACAATTGAATCTGTTGTTGTTTGCCGCAGTTTGCTTCTATGTAAAAAAAAATAGTGTTAATATTGTGCAGAATTGTGCTTTAGATATTTTCGAATATAATTCTGAGAAATGTCTGTGAATTGTGATGTGACAATCGCAAAAATATATCTACATATATTGCATAATTTCTCATTAATTGATAAATTATTACATGTTTGAAAGAGTATTCGTGGATATTGCAGTGGGTTCACATCGATTGAAAATTATACCGTACTCATGAATGTTGGATTGACTCTTGCTCTTGATCAGTATCTTGTTTAATGAACGGGAGCAGTATTGGCTTTGGGGCACTTCAATACGCCATCATGGTGAGAACACAGCTTCCTGACTCAGGATATCTTCGGCCTACCAAAACACTTTTTTTGCAAAATCGTAACTTCTACTATGCAACCTTTGCATAAGAAAATGAATATAATAACTTCAAAGTACTAAAAACTTGGCTTTTTTAACTTTTCTTATAGAAACATTAAGAATTAAACACCATTTGGTACAACTCACTCTTTGCGTTGAAACTTCTCTTTTAGTCAAATCAGAACAAATTTCCTTGTTTCTCGTGAATTTAATAGCTAGAATTTCTTAGTAAACAAATTCCCTTGCATCACGGGAGAGCTCCTCACACTCAGTGAGCTGACTCGCATTTTATTTTTAGACTCACTCAGCGGAACCTGCAATTTTAATGACAATTCCGAACGTCACAGTTTGAGAAACATTTGCCAGACCTGCCGATTACTCGACTACTCAAAGTGTTCGTCGGACATGTCGAAGTGACCGCAACTTAAGTAATGATAAGTGGCTGTATGCGATATTGAACCAGCGATCATGCGAACGGTAGCCGCGTGTACTAACCATAGCGCCATAGTCGATCAGACAGAATTCTTTAATGTGATGATTATAATAAAAAGTACAATTTTCCTCTATACTGACGGCGGATTTTGAACGCAATCTGTTATTAGGTTTGTTTGCAGCATTTGATTTTGTCAGTTCATTTCATGTGTGCTTTGTGGTTTTTCCAATGAAAACAAATATTGCAAAAAAAAATATTTCCCAAATTTTTTACTGCCAATGGAATTTTGGGAGTGTGGACTCAGTGACTGACAATGTTACACAAAACATTGGTTAATCAATTTTATCAAAAACACGCGCATATGCCTGATAAAGCGCATTCAAAAGCGATCTTGATTTGTTTCGCTCTAGTTGGCCATCAAAATCTTCAAGTGAATTTAACTTTGACATAGCGAAGGAAATGGTGACTGGAAAATCATTGTTTAACCTTAAGAGAGATATCCACCGAATTGTGTTCCATGGATCAATTCGTTTCACTTTGCATGATTGTTTGGGTAAGAAATACGTTGCCGTTCGACTAGTTCCGAAAAACCTAAATTTTTTTTCAGAAACTCAGTAGTGTAAGGTCAGCTGAACACATGCTAGAACGAATTCCAATCCAACATCATAAAACTCATTGTATTTGCTGGTGAATACGAGTTTATGAATTTGACCTTAAAACAGCATAACAAGCTTGGGAACGGCGCCCTCCAACTGAGCCGAGATCGAAAAAAACACGCCAAAGTTGAGCAAAATTCAAAATAATGTTGACTGCTTTCTGTGATTATAACGTTGTTGTGCAGTCGATATTTTTGTTAAAAGCTCAAACGGTAAATAATTTAGACTCTCTGGGTATTATGCGGCATTTAAGAGAAAGAGACTAGATTTGCTCAAAGCAATCTTATGACTTTTGCGCCACGATAATACACCGTCTCAGAAGGTTATTATTATGAACGAATTTCACCTGATATGGCTCCGGTTGAGATCTTTCTCTTTTCAAAACTTCAAACATTGCCTTGAAACAGCCCTCTTTAAGCGACATAAAAGAAAGGCGAAAGTTTAAGCATTTGAAAAATGTATTGATGACTAGATTATTCATCGGCATAAATGTAGGCTAAAAAGGTAATAGAATAAATTTTAATGCATAATAAATATTTTGCGTTTTATTCACCAATTCCTAGTATTATGTTTTTATTATCATTATTATTCTTATTTTGTTTGTTCACAATGTATATTTTATGGATTCTCAGATGGGTATTTATAGTTGGTGCAAGTGCAATGACAAAATGAGTCTACTCCCTCACTTTTTCAATTGACCAGTCTGATATTTCCAAAGACCATCTTTGCATATTATTACCCTATATGTGCGCTGCTACATTTTATAATTGCTTTATAGCTTTATAGCATACCTTAGATAAGTTTGATTATATTTATGAACTGATAGGTAGTCATGGCCTTCCTTTTCTGCCTTTTTGCGTAACTTTTGAATAGTTTTGTGGTTTCCGCCTAGAGCTTTATCGGTAGCTGATATAATTTTAAGCATTTGAAGTTTTTATTTCCATATCTGCTTTTTAAATCCTCACCACCTAAACATCATTTTATGAAATTACTTATTTCAATACACATTATCCAATATAATGTACTTCCGCCTTTGATTTTTCATTCATTATGTCTTTCTGTGTTTGGATTTCAATTGCAAATTTTATAAAATTCTTAGAATTACCTGCTAAAGCATCAACAAAATTCAATTATAATTCGACTTATAGCTGCTGTAGAGTGACCACGATAAAAAAATCACTTAAGTCACACAAAAGACATGAACAATATTTATGAGATTAATTTTGAAATTTTTTATGTACAATGAGAATGGGTTTATAATTTTTCACTTTAATTGCTTCGCAATGCTATGAAATTCGAAAATTTGTCATTACGTCTGAATTTCGGTGGTCTTCACTTTTCGAAAAGGTATCAAATTCTTGCTTGCGCTGTTTGCCATAGCTAGCGCTGCTTCATGGTCACTGTCATGTAAAACGTGTTTCAACTTGTTTAAGGGTCTCCAGTTACACGTCTGAATTAAATTCTCATGAAAAGTTACAATTTAAACAATTAATTATGACAAATGTCGCCATTGGCACAAACAAATGTACGAAACAGTTACTCAGGAAAATTACACAAGAAAATTGCTTTGCCCCGCAGTTTTTTTTTCGCCGTTGTTGTGTTTTTTCATTTAGAAACCAAAGGCAGATGAACGGACGGATACATCGAGTTGCGATATCTCGAAAGCAGCCGTACAATTGAAGCGTTAATTTAATTAAAATTTAATGTGATTTATTTATAATTAAATTAACATTTTATTTGAAATTCTATTAACGAAACACACACACAGACACATAATGGCCCTCTCTTATTTAAAAAGGCTGCGAATTCATTTGAAATGTATAGAATTTACATTAAATTGAAAACATCGGTAGCATCATCATCATCATCCGCAAAACAACCCCATACACATTGTCGTCATATACGTAGTCATCATCAACATCAGTGTCACCATTACCCATAACCATCAACAACTTTCTCATCATATTCATGATATATGTGCACAGTAGTCTGCAATGTGTAATATTAGCGATCCCATTGGTTGGAAATGAGGAAATTATTCTATCCATGAAAACTTATTTATATCCGTGTCACACAGCGTTAGATAATTTACCAGTTATTTTACAGCACTAACATCGATGTAATTCACAGTCGGATCAATTGTTTCTGGGTTCGACATATTACCGAAAATTTCATAAATAGCCACATGAAACAAATACAATTTTTTTTTGTTTAGGTCCTCAATCGAACCAAATTCTTACTAACTAGGGATCTGCTTGATGTTCATAACATTTTTATGCAGTTCTATGAAGATTTCGTCCTAAAATCAATGTATCCTTTCAATTTCACTTTAATTAAAACAAAAGTTTACAATCCTCGACAATATCGGCTTTTAAAAAAATCGCTGTTATGTGAATGTGTTATAGTATTTGAAATGTGCCGAATTTTGGAGTCGCGGGTAGACAACGGCATGTGTCTTCAGGATATAAACTATAGCAAAAAATATATTTTCTTACTTACATCGATATAGACATTTTGTAGTTTTTCAAAAATCGCCGTTTTAAAAATTGCTGCGACTTGTGAACCGCAACGACTTTTTGCATGAGGATTGGACGTAAATATGCCTCAAAATAAATAAAATATTAATAATGAATAAACTCGAATTTGCCGTAAGTCCACTTATGTCGTTTTTCCGTGTGGACACAGATATTATAATTCTTTTGTACATACAATTGTTGCGAGATGACTTATAGACTGGCTATCCAAACTTTTGAGACTAAGACTACAAAACTTTTAAAGTTGGTCTCTAATACGAGGTCGTACTTAGGAGGAATTTTTGGAAATGTCCCTTTTTAAGGATTAAAATAAATAGGGACAAACAGCGCACTATTGGCTAGAATAAAAGCCAGAATTACCGGGTTATCCATTTTTCGATTTGAAAAGTAAAGTTGAATAAAACACACATAAAGCTATGACTGCCATGAAACTTTTATTTCATTATTGTAGTATGTGAGTGTAATTTCTCTAAGTGTATATTCTAGAAAGATCACCAAAACTGCCCCCACATTCAAGTATGATATATGTAATCTCTTTCCCTCTTTATCTGTAAATAGGACTTTTTTAGAATTACGTTTATGACAGTAAGTTATGTTTGTTCCTCTCTCTCCCGTTATATAGTCTATTGTTATCTCCTTTTCACTTGTTATAATAAGAACATTCTAGAATTAAGTCTATGATAAACAACGCTATTCTGTAAATATGTTTGTCTTTGTTGCACCTATTATGTAAATATGTGCTGTCTCTGAAATATCGTAGTATTTTCTAGAATAAGTTATTTTAGTATAAATAGAGCAATTGTGTACGTTTGAATGGATTAATAAAGTTAAAGTTGACATTGATGAGGAAATACATTCCACGATTTTAAATTATATTGCTTTGACCTTCCCATTATGTATGAAATACAATATCATTTTAACGAACCGTCTCTGGATTGGTTGTAGCAGTGGATCCTTTTGAGATAGTTTCGACCACTTTTTCGCACATTTCAGGCGATAACTCGGCGATAACTTGACAAAGGTTGGTTTTTTAAATGCTTCAACATTTGGAGTTATCCGCGTAAACACAGTCTTTGACATTGCTCCACAAAGAAAAAAGCATTACGGCGTCAAACAGCATGATACTGGTGGGCAATTGACGTTGCCGAAACGTGAAATTACGCTTTCTTGAAACTTCTCATGCAATAAAGCCAAAATCGGTCGTGTTGTGTGGCTCGTGGCATTGTCTTGTTGAGACCACATATCGACTAGTTCATTATCTTCAATTACATGCCAAAAAAACGTGGGTTATCATACGGCCATAGTGCTGTGAATTGACGGTAACTGTTCCTCCAGTGTGTCATTTTCGAAAAAAATACCGGATTATCCGCCATATTTCGGTGATATTTTCGGCAGTGTGTACATTGCGATCATGCACACATCTGACCACATCTGTAACATTTTCAGTCTCCTCAAATTTCTTTATAATCTTGTCAATTCCTTGCGCAATGGGCCGATTATGACGACCATAATCATCCCATAATGCATGAAGAGTGCCCACGTTGGAATCACTTGAAGATAAGAATTATGAAATTTATCTATGTTGGCGCAAAATAAAGGGGACAAGAATTATGGCATAAAATCTGCAAAAATCAAAATGAACAAATTTTCACTTTCTGGGAACATAGCAAGGAAGAAAATGAACAAAAATGACGCCATAGAAAATGAAATTAACATCATTAATTTTTTTTTTACGCAATAGGCAAGCTACTACGACGGCTTTATTTTTTTTCTAAATTTGTGCTTTTGTGGTACTTCATTCCTTTGGGTTTAAAACCTGAAAAGAAGGTTTAAAACCTGAATAGAAGGATACATTTCTAGAAACTACAGCTGATGGTGGAATCGCCTAAAATTAAGGTATACATTAGGGGTTCAATTAATTTTGTATGAATATTAGTCACAATTTCAAAGATGTTGGATATTCTATAGTTTTTTCATACCAAACATATGCAGGACATATCGACATTTCTTCAATGACAATTCGTATTTTTTAGAATATTTTCAACACCCACGCCTACTATCATTTCTCTCCTATATCTGTCAAATAACAGCTTATATTTCGTGCAGAAGATATACAGAATGTATATTTCCAATTTCTGGTATACTTGTATACCCCCGTATATTGCTTTTAATTAAAAAAAAAATGGAAAAATCTTTAAAAAAAAAATCTGAAATATAACTATTATTCTCGAGTCGGCTTCAATCCATCCACAATTTGAAAGTTATCTTACCTGTGACTAAGTGATATTTTCAATCCCTAGCTCAGTCTTCCCATCATATCTTGTTTATATTTTAGTAATAAAAAACAAATGACTGCCGTAGGATCATAACAAATTGTATGAAAAAATGGGTGAATTTCAAAATCCATGAGGTCTAATATGTTGCTGATGTCATGATTTTTGCTAATTAAATATTTAGAAAATTGGTATTTTTGTGTGATTTTTCATGAAGGAAATAATGTTGAATGTTAAATGCCGTAAAAATTCAACGACCATTAGCTCTCCTTCCAATTGGGCTGTTAACGAAAATGACTAGTTTTGAGAAATAAACGATTTTTTCTTTTCTTCATTTCCAAAATATATTCCAGGTTTGAAAAATTTGTAGTAATCGATTAAAAAAAAAGAGTTAGAAATACGGCAGCCTAGCGAAGGCCGGTATCAAAATCCACATTTGAAAACGGGTTAAAAACCCGGTTTTAATAGATTTTTTTTTTAATACAATAGAAATTTAAATATGTACATTTACGGTGAATGCCTGAGAATTGAAACATCAAAAATCAATTTCCACACGTCAATTTTCGTACATAATTTGAGAGACCTGTTTGAAAGTTACTTAAAAATGCATGAGAATGACAATTTTTTGACAGAGAAAAAAACATTATAATTAGGTGATGCGGATACTCTTGGATATCATTTACTTCCTTTTCCCATATACCTTTCTCCTGCTTTTTTAGACAAAACCGAGAAAACTGTATTGATACGTATAAGTATTAGGCTAAAATATTTTAAAAATATATAGTGCTACAAATTCCAGCTGAGTTTAAATTCTTCAGATTGAAGTGAATTTTATAA
>JAHXMU010030056.1:0-21060 GCA_019455685.1 Philornis downsi | reverse complement strand
AAGGTATCCGCCAAACACATATAACACACCCTATGTGAGAAAATTGGTTTTGCGTTGAACTTTTAGATTTGTGTCGAAAGAGGACTTAAAGGAGAATTGAATTGAAAGTAGAGTATTCTCGTTTTCAACAATTTGAAATGAAAGTTATTGCACATTAAATTTATTTAACGTTTTCAAAAGCAACTATTCAGTATAGAAGAATAATGAGAGAGTCTTTTGAATTTTATTCTGCAAAACTAGTATTTCTTAAACTTCGCCGAAAACAGGTAATCGCAAAAAGTATATACTTTCAATATTCTCAGTATTTTTTCGATTTATTTCGGATTTCAATTAATTCGGCTACCCAACGGGGTCTGCACTTTGATAACTTGGTAAAGAAAGCATACCCTCAGATAGCAAAATTTTAATTTTCTTTCATAGCGTAAACTGGGAGCTAACAACAAGTTTTGCTTTTGTGTTCTCGAACCACTGTATAAAACGAGATGCATGTTAACTCAAATTGACAAACATAAAAGCAAAAACAAAAAAAAAAAAGTTGTGCATCCCTATACTGATACATATGCACATGATTGCACAGACAAACGTTGCATTTTATAATTTGTCAAAGCGCCAAATACCAAAACTTAAGAATGTCAACCCAAAAGATGCTTATAAATTCCTTAAACATATTAAAAACACAAACACCGACAAGTTAAACTGGTCTAGGAAGTAGGACTGAAGGCGTACCATAAAACGGGTATATTTTGTCGCAGGCGGGTAAGGCAAAGGGCTGGGGATTGGCGTGCCGCATGTGTCTGTGTATTTGTGTGCACGGGGATGAGTCGAGGCATCGTCGCAAATATTTCGAAAACAATTTTCCCATTAGCAATAAAGCACGATGCCGCAACTAATTAAAGTGATTTTGTTAAATAGTTTATACTTTACAATGTAAATTATTTGCATGTTCCTGCTCTCCTTCGCGTCTAGTTTAGTTGATTTCAGAATCGTTCGCGATACTTTGACTCACGTTCTGTCTGTGCCGTTCTTTCTGTAGTTTTGTTCTGTTCACTTTATATCCATTTAATTTTTATAAGAGCTCTCAGTGAGGGAATGCGTTTTTTGCTACCCTTTTCGTTGTTGTTGCTGCTGTACGGTCGGTTGCTCTATTTAATGTTCATTACAACAATTTTATTTTAATTACAGCGCTGTCATTGAAATCCATTTAATGCGATGAGATTTTCAAGTAATGAAATTATGGTCAAATGAAGCTGAAAGATACATGGAAGAGAAGCAATGGAGTAGCATCAAAAGATTGCAAATGAGGAGGAATCGTCGCAACTATTTACACATTTAAATGAAGGCAATTGGATGAACTGGGTGAATACGAAGTTCAGGTAAGTTTACCATACACGAGAGAAGTTTACTCATTGACTTCATTGTGAGTGTAGTTACTTTCAAAATAATTTAAATAGTCTATGGACAGTATTAAAATTGAAATGAGATTGGAGAACAGGGAATTACGGTATCGTAAATGTATATTTGGAGGAAACGAGACATAAATGTCACTGAATGCTAACAATTCTTTGTACATTTCGCAACAAATTTTCAAGGATATTAGAACAACGTTTATAAAGTCTTAAAAAGCGTTCAGATTTGATATTTGTTACAGTATCGAGTAGGCTTTAATAGGCCAGTATATTTTATAACTAGTACAGTGAATATTTCGATTCCTAAAAGCTCCTTTTTTCATAAAATTATAAACGCTATTTGCTTGATATAAAATAGAGGTGCAGGTTCTCTTACTCTTACAAATCAGTAAAATGAGCAAGGGAAAATTAGTGGTTTAGTCTCAACAATTAATCACAGCAATTTTTTCCAGTTTTTCAAAAGTCTTAGATTTCCAACGAAATTTTGGTCAGTCTCCTCTGCGTCATCCATTGAGTTCATTAAACAACACTTTTCGTTCTGGAATATTGCGGACAATCCATACAATATAACCAAGCTAATGCAATTGCAATTGCTATATTTTAACCCTCTTGAACACGTCGATGTCAGTATTTACTCATGGTTCGTATGACGGTGATACATTTGTTAACGATAATGGGTGCATTTATTTTTCAAAGCATATTTCTATCAAACACTTCCAGAGCTGTTGCGTCTCATTGTGCCTTACATCTCGATTCTGCGACGTACAGCAAAACAAGTGGGTCTAAAGTTAGATTTTTGTTCATCAAGAGTAGGCTTTGTCATTCAATTGATTTCCAAGTCCATGTTAGCTTTTGCTTTATTTTGTTATTTCGCATGTAACGACTACAAATGTTCTTTTGAGAATCGATAAAGTACCTTATTTACGTGTAATGTCGGTACAATAATTGCTATACTATGGAATGCAAATGGCAAAATCGTTCCGATAGCAAAAAAAAACTGGACCACACAAGGAACGGATCTAACTTTAAAGAATGGTTCCATATATTATTTAATTAAGGGTCATATATGGCGGTAATCATCCCAATTCATAAACTTTTTAAGGGATCTCTTAAACCTCGAGAGTGACAATTGAAAAACCGACAAAGTCGATAAATGTGCATGGATGGGAAAAGAGGGCATATGTTTTGACCACACGACGACATTTTAGCTCGCAAATTCCACATTTAAGGACTTCGAAACATTATTCTCTTTCTGAATTTTTCTAATAATTTTACAATTTATTCATTATTTAAAAGCTATTTCTGTTTTGAATGGGAAGATGATACCCCCGATTATCTGACAATGGACCGGCTCACGACCTTGTGAAACGCAATCATATGAGTGGTTCATATATGAGCACATTCGAATTTATGCCGCCAGTCTAACTTCGTGCCTGTGCACTTGCTCTGTTGTCTTCTCTAGGATCTGAATGTCTGGTCAGTTATAATTCAATCAGGACAGATGGAATTCAATCGAAAGGACATACGTCAATCGCGTTTGTTAAAGAAAGAACACAATACACGCAATTCGTACCATCGGGCAATACTTTTTTTTATCAAGTCTTGACGTCACCTCCCGTCCTAACCAGCTCTTTTGGCATGTCGTTCTTAAGCCAAATTGCTATTCTGCCATACTTGAGGGCAGCCATGCAATTTTCGATAGTTCAATGCAACAGCGAATTAGAACCTCGATTAAACGAAGAATTTGTTCAAGTATATTTTCATGATATCACAAAACACCACTCGATGTTACTTCTAACATCCTACCTTTAACCAGTCCATGTGTTTGCAAGAATTCTAAGTAATATTACTTATCCACATCCACTTTTCATACAAATTTATTGGCCTATTTATACATTTGAGCCGAATGTAGATAATTGTCACTAAATGTGATCTTTTTTTCAAAAATAAGCAAATAAGAGACTCCGCAGACTGACAATTTGCGTTTGGTACAACTTATAAAAAATGCAGTCTGAATCATTTTCCGCTGTCGCATAAATGAATATTCTACAGTAGCATACCATTATATGAAATCAAAATACAAATACTTGTTATTTATCTTTAGAACAGCCTAAGATCAGTGTCAATTAGATGAATTTGACGAATAATAGAAATATATTTTGAAAATCTGAAAAAATATTATTAAAAAAATAAAATATTAAAAATTGAAAAAGAAAAATGAAATAAATTAAAACATATTAAAAATAAAATAATACTGTACAAAATGACTTTTGATTTAGCTAGAAAAAATTTCGGGTCTTTTGCTCGAAATAAATTTCAAATTTTTTACTTAAATCTACAATGCAAGTGCTATGTTGTTCAATAACCTTCGAAGCCATAAAAAGATATCGTTCAGTAATTTTTTGATCCCATATTTAAAAAATGACCGTTTACTTCCAGTATTTTCCGTCAAACAAATTTTAATTTCTTTCCGGAATTAAAAAAAATATCTGACGGTGCCAAAGCAAAAGTATGAAGTGGATGTGGCACCACCTTCCACCCCATCCAAGCTTAAAAACATTCTCGCCAAACCTGCAAAGCCGTATGAAGTCTAGCGGTGTCGCAGTGGAAGACCACACCTTTGCGACTTACCAATTTATGCTTTTTTTCTGTCAGCGCTTCATCAATGGCAATAGAATTTATGGTCTGGTTCCTTAAAAGTAGTCCAAAGTAGATCGGTTTCTTTAAAATTCAATTAAGTTTGCAATACAGCGTTTGATGAAGTTCGTACACCTTCACCTTTTTTTTGGACATAGACCACTATCTGCTTGGCATTGACGTGTGCTAAACCCTCAGTTTTTCTGCAACTTCTCGAATAGATATGTATCGGTTCGACTCGATAACAGTTTTGATTCCGTAAACTCACCAATCTCGTCTGGCCAACTGACGAGAACGGAATTTCGTGTGTTCTCTTAAAATGTTGAAGCCATACACTTCACAAATATAGGTATACAAGTATGCTTCCGTAGATTTGTTGCCTTTTCTGAAATTAAACAACAAAATATGGCGTGAATGTCTTCTTTTGTGTCTTCATGTTCACAATGTCGTTTAAAAGTATACTGACCACCGAAGGCGTTATGACCTACAACTAACTGAAACTTGAAATGCCAGCTTTATAACGATATAATATAATCAGCTAAGCTAAAACAATTCAAAAATAATGGTACTTTCATTATCTGCGTGAAAAAAAGTATTAATTTCTTGCCAACCCAATATATGTGTGGCAGTAATTATGACAGTGGTCCAAGCACCACTTAATTCATTTCGAGATATTTAAAGGTTTACGCTTTAATGAATTTCGCATAATTTTTGCACTAAACACGAAAATATTTTTATGAAAATTGCTGTCAGGAAATCGAATTCTTTCAATTTCGAGGTACGAATTCATGTGGGCCACTTTCAAATTTAAGGAATTTGTAAATGTGTTTACTTAAATCACATTTAATAGTGATCTAATGGCCTAATTAAAACAAATTCCCTTAAATCTCATGAATGAAAAGTGGGAGAGCTTTCCACATTTAGTGAGCTTATGCATGCATTCTAGTTTTTGACTCGTCCAACGGGACCTACATTTTAACGACGATTTCAAACTTAACTTGATAGTTGCGACCGATAGTACGATCCCAATGGTATTACAAATTACCAACAAAACAAATTTGTAAACATCTTTTTGGAATAAATAACGAGTTATAATATAAAAAAATACAAAAATTTAGTTCAATTGTTATTTATAGTATTTCTTAGATAAATCTAAAATTAATTTTATATAATATAATATAATAGTATACAGGGCCACATAAAATTCCTGATGAATTGGAAGTATACAGGGCAACAGCGCGAGTATATCTTTAAATTAATCATTTGTTATGTTCAACTATTCCAGATGGCTGTCGCCCAAATATTGATAGGCGGCTGTATCGGGAGTTAAACCAGCGATCACGCAAACTATAGTCGCGTGTGCTATCGGTCACAATGGCCTAGTTACCGTATTAAAAATTACAAAAAAAAGTTTTCTAAGCCTTTTTTTGGAATAAATGACGAGTTATAATGTATATAAGAAATACAAAATTTAGTTTAATTGTTATTATTTATAGTAATTCTTAGATAAATCTAAAATTAATTTTCAATTTCTAAAGTCATCGTTATGGTTGAATGGCTTATATAATAGTATACAGGGCAATATAATATTCCCGATTAATTGAAGGTATACAGGGCAACAGCGCGAGTATATTTTTAAGTTAGTCTTTTGTTATACGTCTTACGTTGGTACAGGGTACTATACGTTAAAACAGTTGTGATCTTTTTGTGAAATGTTCAGTTCTTCAAATTTAGCATCTTTATGCAGGCAAATTTTATAAAATAACTTATGTGTATATTTTCTTGAAAGAAGAATCCAAAGAGACAAGGTGGCCTTTGCTGTTTTCGTTCCCTCTGCTTATTACATTTTCCAATTTTTGATTTTTTCCCCACTTTCTCGACTGCTGCCCAAAAGAGCGTCACCTAAACCATTTTCAAAATAATGAAGGGCATTCTACTAAACACGGCTTCCATAAATCTGCTTTAACCGTATTATATATACATACACATATGGTTATAATATTATGTGCAGCCTATATTTTTTCTTTAAAGGTTCGTAGACAAAAATTTATTTAAATTAAAAGAAAAAAACAAGTAATAATTTCTTTTTTTATAATATTAGAAACAATACTAAAACATTTACAAAAAACTAAAACTAAATTCAGTATTTTTAAAAAAGTAAGAAATTAATCAAAAAACATTGGGCAAAATAATAAGTACATTTAAGTTAAAATAAGCAAAAAAGTAAAAAAAATCAAGTTTTTTCTGCTAAATTGGCTGAGTTTTGTAAAAAGCCGGTATATCCACCTTTATTTTCAATTATTTTGTTGACTTTTTTTGGCATGCTGGAAATAAGTTTCCTGCAGGTTTCTACTGGTATTCCATGCCAAGTTTTTGGAACAAAATTCCATAACTGATCCTTGTTTCTAAGAACCTCCTTTCCAATTCTTTGTTTCAACTCTCCCCAAAGTTTTTCGATTGGATTTAAGTCCGGAGATTAACTTGGCCAGTCAAGAAGGGCCACATTTTTATCATGGAACCAATACTTTACCAATTTAGAAGCATGCTTCGGATCGTTATCCTGCTGGAATGTCCATCTAAGAGGCATACTTTCCACAGCATAGTTCAACACCGTATTTTCTAAAATATCTTTGTAGTGGAATCTGGCCAGAGTGTCGGTATTTCGATGTATCGGACCGACACCATACCACGAGAAACAACCCCAGACCATAATATTGCCGCCCTCGTGCTTAACCGTCTTCTTTGTAAAGCGAACATGGAATTCCTTACCCTTAGGGCATCGAACATTCCGGGCATAGTCGTTTCCAAATACATCAATTTTTGTTTCATCGCTCCACAAAATATTTCGCCATTTTTTTCACCGTCTCCTCCTCCGTACCAATTGGAATGTCTTCTTGCAAACGCCAATCTAGACTTTAGATTTCCTGGTAAATGTGCTTCTTGTAGTCTACGACGAACCGTTCGCGATGAAATTACATTTGCAATTTCTGCTGAAATCGGTCTTGAAAACACAAACGGGTCCTTCTTACGATACGTTACGATACGATATCTACGTACGGATACGATACGGATATCTGTTGTTTTTGAAGTTTTTTTTTTGGGTCTTCCGCGAGTTTCGATGGGCTTTTTAGGTTTTAAAGCATTTTGTACAAAAAATAGCGACCGATTCATAGTTTCTGCTATAGAACGAAAACTTTGACCGCTTTCTCTTAGTCTTGAAACAATTTTTCTTTCCTCCGGAGAACAATGACTTTTTCGACCTATGTTTGTTTTTTATCAATATATTTTGTTATGAATAAAGCTAAACAACAGTAAAATAACTAGCTTTTCCAAAAATACTACAGCAGACTGCGAAAATATTAAAGAATTGAGCAATGTATTTATTATTTTGAGCAAGTACTGAAATCAAACCTGAACCAAACTAACTCACAATGAAAACAACGGGGAAGCCCCAGTTTTGTTTTTACTCTTAAAGTCATTACCATATTAAAGTTATTTAAATATAAACGAATTCACAGGTATACTTTTCGTTAAAGTAACTAAAATTAAACATAAAGCAAAAATAAGTAGATGTACTTATTTTTTCGACCATATGTGTATATGTATATATATTTTTAAATTTTGCAAAACTTGTTTTATGCAATAAAAGATCTTACATTGCTATACGAAATACGTACGTAGTTCGAATTTTTTGGATTTTGGACTATCCGACAATCAAAATTAATGGCACTGAGTCTGAGGTTTATAAGCCGTATTGCTGTATTCTGGAATTTGCATGCCTTTCTGCATATCCAAAAAGCTGACTTAAGTACATTAGCGTGATATTGAAGTTTCTGCTAGTGTATAAAAATTATATCACCTAAGTATTTCGTCTTATTTCAAAAAGTGTAAGGATGAGTTTTACTGTCTACAAGCTATTTTTTTTTTCAATTATGAAAAAATATAGTACAAGTTTTAGTTCCGCCTGTTCCTAACTATAGAAATGTAAATTAAAGCTTTCAACTTTTTCAAAATATATCCTTATTTACCAGAATTTCCAAATGCTAAAGGTTTAGGCAAGGATCAAATGTTAGTGATTGTAAAGTACCATTATCTACAGTCTAGTTTTCCCAATTCATTAACATTACACTGTAAAATATTTGTGCATTTATATCACTTTTTTCGTTTATTTCTGTGTTTGTTGGTGTGTTCTTCAACAAGTTCGAGTACTGTCACTAAGGAGGGGTCCTTTAATTTCACTGCAATTGAGAAGCATGCAATGCAACAACAATGCGTGCAATCGTATGTGTGGTGGAATCCACTTTTGTCTGGCTGCCAGTTGTTTTTACTCTAGCTTTGTTAGTGTTGTTATTGTTGCTGCTGTTGTTGTTGTTAAGTTGGTGTCATGCACTCATGTCTAACACAACAAATCGTTTACATTCCTGAAGACACATTTTGAAAAATTGATGGGATGCACCATTGCGACAGAACACACACACGCACTTTATTCCATATGTTGGCAGTTTGGAATTTTTACGAGCGATGTTGCACTGCCATTTAGGTGCCTGATTGCTTTGTTTGTTTATACATTTTAGTGAAATAATTAATTTTTATGATGTGTTTTTAAAGAGATCTTTTGGTTGTTTTTACTAGAGAACTTAAGCGAAGACATTATGAATCCATTAATGAGAGCGCGGTTATCGGATCTATTGCAAAATGTCCTTAATTACTTATTAACGTAGATGACCGTCAGCCTATCCTACGCCACAAGTAAAATTCATTGAAAGCTATTGAGACATTTGCGCTCTAGTGCTCATCGGACCAAGTTTTCGTTGGAAAGCTCAAATTTCTGAGACGCAATGAAAACTTGGTCGCCCATCGACTTCATTGACACCAATTCAATTCAATTTCATTGCCGGTGGTGGTTTAATCTACTTGTTAACTCATTATTCGTCGCAGGAATTCACTTTTGCTGCCTCCTCATTAATGATTGTGAAGGTTTCAACATGACGTCTTTCTCATCACTGTATAAAAGTAACGTATAGTTTGTATATCTGGCTAGCCAGATTTCTAACATTGTCCTTATAGGAGTGTATACCTTGCATTAAACTTTGCCTTTGGCCTCTTGGTATGAATTTAAGTTTTCACCTCTGTCCTTTTACGTTCTATTTGCAGCTCATTTTCTTCATACGATAGAATGTTCTTCATCTTCATGAGGGCCGTTCTAATAGCGGTTTTTATAGCCATTTTGGTATCGAATGCGTGCTATAGGGCGTAGTAAAAGGAAATCCATTATTTTGCACAACATTGGTATTCATATATATATAAATATATATATATATATATATATATATACATATTTATTCAGCATTATTAGAATGATCAGGTCATACATGCACCCTTTTGTTCGAAAACTTGTTGCTTTTTCAAAACAACTCCAGTATGCCTCTCTCATAGAAACTTTCATTCCTATTGGTTATAGACAGAATCAGATGGTAATCACGTGGTGACAGGTACGAACTGTAATGTGATGCTTAGGAAACTTGAAACCAGGTTCCAAGAGCTTCTGGATAGATGTGTGTTTATTGGGGTTTGTCCTGATAATATGCAATTCTTATCCTATTGGCCAATTGCTTTCTTCGGACGGTCCAATTGTAGACAACACAGATCCAAATTAAGAGTTTCTCCGTAGAGCCTCCTCTCATAGTAGATGACGCCCTGCAAAGCCCACCAAATGCACAGCAAAACTAAACGTTTTGCTTGACGTTGTCATAAATGATCCACTTTTCATCACCAGCCACTATCCGCTTCAGAAATGTGACAATTTCGTTGCGCTTCAGCTGCGATGCTCAGATGGAAATTAGGCCCATAACTTTGTTTACGTTAACTCGTATGGCATCTATACATCCAGTTTTTTATGCCCCTCCCTGTTCAAGGAGTTCCAAACGATGTTCTGTTTAACTTCTATGTAATCGAAGCAGTGCTTACGTAATGGTCGGACTTGACAATATCCATTATTCTATCGACATTTTCATCAATTGGTCTTCCATGACGTGGATCATCTTTTTGCCAAAGTTACTAAACCGGATATAGACTAAACCGGAATAGGTTATAATAGTATCAAGACTGCATATATTTTCCGCTAATTAGCTTGCGTTTTTGCCTTTATTGAAGAAATATTGTTAAATATGGCGTATTTTCTCTTTCTTAGTGTCCACCTTTGACACGCTCTCAAACCAAATTTAATCAAGCAATCACAAAATCGTCTGAGTAGTTTTTTGAGTCCGAAATCTGATCTTTCTAACATTGGCTGGCGTAAACGATTGGACCTACGTCACTATATGTCACAAATATAAGGATTAGGTACGTTATATACGTCGGAATAAGCTCTGGCTATTTCGGGATAACGCGGTTTTCCAATGCATATAAATCCTAAGAAAGGATTTGGTTAAATTTTTCGCTCTGCTCAATTTCGTGAGTACTTTGGTAACAACCGGATTTCGATGCGAATGACACATGCGTGTCTTCTGGATATACCACGTAATCAGTATGGTTCCTCGTTTTCAGATTAGGAGATAGCTGAGCAATTTTGTGGACACCTTAGTGTTGTAATCTTCATGTAGATAGAATAAACTTCAAAAATTTTCATTAGGTGTTTTTAATAAAAATAGCATTAAACCATATCGTCCGAACTTTCATTTGCGGAAAAATTTGTTTTCTTTATCAACAATTGTCTTCAATGAAGTTTTGTAAAAGAAAAATGTATTCCCTTAAAGAAATGCGTGCTATTGAAAAATATAAATAAAAATATCTCAAACATATAATTGCAGATATTTTTACTATAAAACCATAATCCACGCTAAAACTGCGATTTCTATTTTTTTTTTTTTTTTTTGCATGGATTTCAATCAAAAAGACGGAATTATGTTTTACATAGCTATTTTAGGTTTTCATTTGAAAATACTTGTTTAGGTTGCGTTTCCTAAATATTTTTCCAAAATCGACAACTAATTGGTATTCCAAAAAAGCGATTAACATTGAATTAAATTATTTAAAAAGCATAATTTTTGAAAAACATGCACATACGGATTCCAAAAAACAATTAAAATTAATGAAACTTCTTATGAATATTTGGAAATACCTTTAATATTAAATCATATTCCAAGTTTTCCCATTTTAACTGCACATTTAAAAGTGGACATTTAAACTACATTTCCAGAAAGAACAATACGGCAATAAGAAAAGTTTTCCCTTACCAAAATCATATCCGGCAAATATCGTTTTAGTGTAGAAATAGGGCAAAATGGAACGTTTAACCCATTCACTTTTCATATAGTTTTTAATGTTAGAAACATTTCCTAAATGACAATTAGCGGAAATATCCTAAGTTTTTTAAGTATTTTGTGCATGGAGTTTAATCAAAACGACAGATGTGTATTTCGCAGAGTATATTTTAATTTAGGTGTTTCTGAAATTGCAGTTGTGTTCAGATTACATTTCGCAGACGATTTTCCAATAACCACAACTAATTAGAATCGTGATTTTGAATTTTTCAAAGAATCGATTAATCATTACAAAATTTCCGATGTAACCGATTAATAATTTTTTTTTTCAAAACCGTGCGTATGGACTCAAGCAAAAAAACGGTTCGTAAATTTTATGCTGAAAATACAATTGCAGAATGAAATTCTGCCGAACCAACCGGAGCAATCATAATCCATCCTTAAAGTTTAGGACTCTTTTGACAGCAAACCATTAAAAAGTGCAAAAACTGTTGATCGGAATTTATTTTATAGCGCTTTATATAATTAACCCTAATCGTGCACATGATTATTCTTCTTATATATCAGATATTTTACTTTGCGGTATAAGTATTTGGACAGTCATTTATCCATACACCACGATACTGCTCATATTTAATTTGCTTACTTGTACAACACATTATATTCAAATTCAACACCCCATCAATATAATTTTAGAATCATTCTCATGATATATTTATTAAATTTGTGTTCTTCTACGGTGGCAATAATATCTTGTGTTTTCGAAAATTAATTTCGGCTGAAATTTCATTAATTAAACAGGGCAAGTTGTTCTACATTAAATATTACCCAATGTGGTGAGGATTGTTGTCACACTGTAATCAAACTGCCACCTGATTTCCCCAGACACAGGCGGCCAAATGTTGTCGCTTTGGTCTCCAATTTTTGGATTATTCATTGACTTCGCTCCCCATAATTTATATAAAGCGCTTTTAAAATTTTCTCTCAGCCTATCCGACGGGCTATCAAAGAAAAAAAAACTATGTTGAGGCAATTCTATTAGAACAGCAAAACATGTTTTTTTGTCAAAAAAAAAAAACATTCTTTGACATAAATACTAAAGTATGTTCGTTCGTCAATGGCTGCAAACGATGAAAATATTGTGTTTTAGAAATACCAAATTTCGGGGTATTCGTTCTTAGAATCTCCCTAAAAATTAAAACAAGAGCCCACACGCAAAACAACTGACGATCACTGTGATTCTTGTCATCATGCCACCCAATCAGACTGTCATCCATTACGGAGATAAACTCGAGGAATGAATAAAACGTGCATATTATTAATAAACTAAAGCAGCAATTTATAATCACCCATATTTCTATTGTAGAACTACGCATCATAAAAAATCCTTAAACAAAAAATGCAAAACATTGAGATACAGAGAACAACATCGAGACATCGGTCACAGCAATAAAATAAGCGCAAAATAGTATATTATAGTATATCCACAAGTAAACCGCTCAACAATGAATTTAAATAGTTTTTAGATCTGACTCGTTGCACAATGGAAGATTTAGATGTTTTCATCTATAAAATTAATTGTTCATCATTCCCTGTTGTGAACATCTTACAGAAATGTTGGCGAGTGTATGTTGCAATATTGATAATCTCATTTAACGCATTCATATTTTGGATTTTAAAAAAGGTATTACAATGGTATGCTTCAATAATTTAGATAAAACGGTGGGGAAAAGTGGAACATTTGAAGGCTAGCGTCGAACATTGGCGCATATTTCATCAATTATAATGAATGTATTGCCTACAACTTATCCTAACTTAGTGCAATACATAAATATAACCTGTCTAATTTCATTTTGCCTGCTAGAAACCATCTGATTTGAGAGCGGTGGAATACAATATCGTATTGTCGAAAATAAAATGTACAAAAAAAATTATATATACTGCCTGCCTAAGGTAAATAAAAAAGAGAAAACTACTCCCTAGCAAAGTCAATTTTAGCATATCTGTTGAAGACATCGCAGATGCCAAATAATGATAGATGGTTTTATCAGGTTTCGAACCCACCACCAACTTTACCATTTATTCATTAATTAAAAGCAAATTTGGCACATATGATACTTGCGGTCTATATGGTCGTTGACGGCAGGTAAGACGACTTCCTTTTATGCATAATACTTCGACTTATTTTGCATTTCCAACGAAAAATATAAATTTTTAAATTTAATTTTTTTTCCAACTATTTAAATTTTTTGTAGTTTATAGTCTAGATCTTTTGATTAACACATACATGTTATAAATGTTATTCAAATTCTGGGAAGTGCCCAGTTTATCTGATATGGTGTATTCCAGTATATATTAGCTATCGCCAAATATAACAATTTGTTAACAAATTAATGGTTCAATTGGTGGAAAATATACTGAAATTGTTCATCATTCTAAATCTGGGTAAAGTTCTTGTATTAGTAAGTTTTTCCCCTAGTGAGAACCAATTTCGCTCATAGTGTAGAAGATGTGATATCCATCTCTAGATACTGACACTCTTACCATGCACTATATACGATGTGTGATCAAAAAATAACCGTTATTTTCAAAATTTTTTCAAAGAGTATTTATTTATTCATCAATAACTATCTTGTTCCCCTCAGATATAATACACTTATGCCAGCGTTTTTTCTAACCCTCGAAACACTTCTGAAACGCGCTTTTTGGAATCGTCAACACCTCCCGTTTCGATTTTTCTTTTATCTCCTGAATCGTAGTAAAACGCTTTCCTTTCATCGGTGTCTTCAGTTTTGGGTAAAGGAAAAAGTCAGCGGGAGCCAAGTCCGGTGAATACGGTGGTTGAGGCATGATTGCGGTTTTGTTTTTGGCCAAAAACTCACGCACAACTATCGATGTGTGAGCTGGTGCGTTATCATGGTGCAAAATACATGATTGCTTTTTCCACAATTCTGTGCGTTTCTGACGAATTTCTTCGCGCAAACAGCGCATAACTGCAAGGTAGTATTCCTTATTGACCGTACGACCTTGTGGCAAGAATTCATGATGCATGACGGCATTGCAATCGAAGAAAACAGAGAGCAAAACCTTCACATTTGGCCGAACTTGACGTGTTTTTTTCTGTCCAGGACGAGCATGGTCATTGACATCTTCTCGGCCTTCCTTTAAGCGGTTATACACAATTGAACTTGTGTTCTGCTCATAGTAGACTTACCAAACGCCACATTCAGTCGCCACAGTCATTTCAAATGTCCTCCATTTAATTTCAGTTACAGTTACAGTTTTCAGTTACAGTTTCTTTGATCCATTTTTTCGAATAATAAAAAGTCGAAGAGCACACCAAAACACGACTAACCTTTTTATCTGTCAAAAACAAACTGACAATCCAAAATGACTGATATTGTCAACATATATAATAGACATGTGTACCAACATAACAAAAAAAAAAAAAAAAAAAAAAAAATTAAAAGCAATATAATTTCTAATTCAAAAAATTAAAAAAAAAAAAACGCTTTTTTATCACACCTCGTAATTGGACCTAACCTGTTTTTTTTCAAAGGAAATTGGTAATTTTAGCATTTTGAACAATTACGTCCACAATAAATGTTGGAATGATTATTTCCCGTATCTATATAATGCCGTTCATATCGCTTTTAATTAACGAATAAATTTTAAAAAGTGTTGAAAAAAATCTGCAAAATGTGCTCTTATCGTAGGGGTATTTAATACTTATAGGGACAAATTTTTATCCTATAGGACCTTCCAATGATCATTATATAATTTTCACCCACATGTCCCCGGGTGAAATTTCAAGTTTAGTTTATAATCAGAAGTCACTGTTTTGGTTCCAATCGGGAGTTGATGCGTCTAAATATCTTGTAATAATGAGTTAATTGATCGGTTAAACCATGCTGATGATCATGGTCTACAATTTTTAATTGAAAGTTTTTGAGCACCAAATCATGGATTTATTGGATGTGAATTTGATAGGTAAAGCGTGATGGTCATCTCGGTAACTTTTAGTCTCAAACTCGCTTTCCGCCTTTTATGAACTGTTTATGTCACTTATAAACAAGGCCTTTCCGACAAAGTCTGTAGGTCGAATGCCCTTGCAAACGTTTTCGGAGCCAAAATTTCATTTTGTATACAAAATTTAATGCGACTTGTTTGCTCAACAAAATCACGCGTTGTAAAAAATCGTCCCAAAATCATGTTTTGCACCGCACAAAACTAATAGTAGTTTCAAATATTAATAACATTTATAATGTGAAATTTGGCGTGTATCTCCATGTGAGACTCGATGTAAATACATAATTTAAATTGGTCTTAATTTTTGGACACAGCTTTACTATTACAACGAAAATGACTTAAATTGGAATTTATTGTTATGTGATTTTAAGCGTTTTTGAAACAAGTCGCTATTATGGAAATTTGTTATAACTTTCAAAATATATATAATTTTGAAACTACACTTAGACAGCACTATAGGCTTAAGAACATAAACAGTGATAGGAAAAAGCCATGTTATTATTTATATAAATATTTGGAGATATTATGTAATTTTCCCAAAAATCGCTATTTCTTCTTTATCCTAACTCCGCTTAACTCGTTTTCCCTTGTGGCCACAAACATATAATACAGGGTTATTCATTTAGTGGTTTCAAAACCTCTTGTCTGCTGCTGTCATGAAGCGTTGTTTATTTAGTGGCTAGTTTGCCGTTTACGAATATAACTTACTACAAATGCGGTAATTCAAACGTGGGTACTTTTCGTGCATTACGGGATGATTGTGGTCGTCGTAATCGACCTACTGTGCTACGAATTGGCAAGACTATAACGAAATTTGAAGAGACTGGAAGCTAGATGTCATCAGGGCTGTGCTTCATATCGCAAATATCGCTCCTGTTGGTAAAAGCCTAATTTCAAGTCAGAGGGCTGTGGCCGTATGATAACCGACTTTCTTTGGTCTCCAATTGAAGATTATGAAATGGACGATAAGACCACACAATACGACCGATTTGGCCGATTTGGTGTTTAGAAAGCGTAATTTCACGTTTTGGTGATGTCAGTTGGTCATCAAGATCATGCGATTTGACGTCGTTAGGACTACGTTAAAGACCATATTTACACAGATAATCCACAATCTTTGGAGCATTTTAAAACCAACATTCGTCATGTTATCGCGAAAAAGTGGTCGACAGCTTCCTCAAAAGCATCCATTGCTGCAACCAATCCAAAGGCAGTCATTTAAATGATATTTTATTGCGAATATAATCATAAAATCCAAGCATTATAACGAAGTAAAAGTTTCGTACAAAAATTTATGTGTGTATAACTTTAACTTACTTTTAAAACTGAAAAATGTATAACCCTGTATTTGAAGGGCTCTAATACGAGAATTTCTAGTTGTCACAAATGTAATGGCAAAATGAATACATCGTCATCCTATAGTGATGTGAACAAAAATTAATGTCTTTGTTCTATTTAAAAACATTCAGTGTAATTTTCATGTTGTAGAACTGTACATAAGTTTACAAATTACTTGGTTTCGATCCTTGTCCAATTTCACGCAACACTAAAGAACATTTGTGATTTGTTTCTACTTAAGGATTTTACTTTGTGTGTCGCTCTTCTCAACAATTGCGAGCTTCTCGAACTATTATACACAATTTGTTAAATATCTTCCATTTATGACGTACTCGAATGTAATATATCATCGTTAACGTTATTCATCGTTCGATAAGAATAAACATTACGTCTCTCCCTTTCCCAACATTTTTTTTTTTCAATATCCCCCATTGTGCCACATTAGATACAATAACTTTGCTTTGCCTCACTATGACAAATTTTTAAATTCATAAGAGTTCTTTAGTTTAGATGAGCGGACGGATGAATGATATTGTATTGTCTCCGATGCTGTTATTTATAACTTTTACGATTGCGTTTATTTTAATTTAATAGTTTTGACAATTTGGTTTTATGGCGTACACAAACAAGTATTGGTCCCCGGAGAGCAGATTCTTCGTATGTGATTTTGATGCCACCAAAACAATTTGGAATTTTACTAAGTTGACAATTAGCAAAGTTATTTCAAAAATGTATCTAGCTTTGATGTATTAATGGATTTTTTTTTTTGTTTTGCATGCAAAGAAACAATTTTTATAGCAAATTATTATGAATGTGAATATAATGGAATTTAAAGGATTAACAAACTAGCTATTAGCGACACCCAGCTGTATGAATACTTGTGAATTTATTATGCATGGCGATCATGGCTTAGATCCAGTACAGTACACTACAGTTCTTTGGAAATTAAATGACCAATGATTCATTAGGCATTGGGATTGGGATGCCTTTGTGAAGAGCGTTTCCATTGGATACCTTCGATGTGTAAAAATGATAGGGTTAAAATATATATTTGTAAAAACGCTTAGATATATGGTAATGGTTCTTTAATTTCTTTTAAATTGACGTAATTTATTGTCAATATGTTTTTTTTTTAGATATGTATGCACTATTTCTTTTACGAAATGTTTACAATAACAACATCCAACTGTGGATTGTAGTCCCGGTACATCGAGCTATCATTTTTTTTTGATCGGCGGTCTTGTTGATGTCCCTGACAAAGCCTTCGAGTAGTTGAGTAATCTATAAAAAAATTAAAAGCTTCTATAACTGACGTTCGGAATAGTCACTAAACTGTACGTCTCTTTCAGGAAGTCCAAATATAGAACGCCTTGTGGATACATGTTTGTTGAAATTGTTTCTATATATTACCATGCTCACTATCTCTTCGATAATAACCAGTTTGATACTGGGACAGAAAAATTGTAGTGTAGTTGCAAGGATACCATTTGTTTGTTTCCTTTAGTTATTCATAAAACATTTCTTTGGTTTCATCACCTTTGGCTTTTGTCGGATCATGTGCGGAAATCTGCGTAACAAAAAATAATTCACATCGTTGCGGATTGTACCTATTTGATCGCTCACGGGTTTGGGGGTAATTTAATTTTTTTAAATCTTTATTTATTCGTCCAAATCCATTTCATCGATCTCAATGGGCTTATGCTAAATTGTTTTCCAATCCTCGAAGAATGTCAAATTATCACTTTTCGGCATGGTCTTCATAGCGTGTTGCATCTTTCCAATCGACTGAATACGGTGTCCCCGGTGTTTTTTAAGTTCAGATAATAGATAGAATTCCCAGGGTGCTAAATAATAAGAAATCGGTTACAGTGAAGCAATATAAGCTGAACTCTTGGGAGCGAAACGCACGAAGAGCCCATGTAGTATGAAAACCAAGATTTATTTGCACAAAACACTGTCTCATTTAGTGAATACATAGTATGACGCAAATGACGCATAATACTTAAATAATATTTCTTGTTGACGCCTTAACCCAGCGGAAGAAATTCAGTAGTCGCAATAGCCAGGTAATCGAAGAAATGTGTCGGTTTTTGAGCGGTTAGGAAGCGCTATTTTCAGTTTAGTTTCATGTTTGCCTTGATAATCTATCGATTGCTTCCGGTTCACAAGCATATTCTCCAAGCCTCATCTCCTGTAATAATTCTATTTATAACCTGCTGGTGGCCAGAAATTATCCGTTCACAGACTGCAGCGTCGCGCTCTTTTTCGAAAAGATTAATATTTGTGGCACCCATCCAGATTTAACGCGCCTGTGGCCCAAAATGTCTCTTAAAATAAAGTTGTGTAATTTCAAGAATTTTTTATAACTTCAAATTTTTTAAAACTACCGATCCACAGTGATTCTTAATGCAACATCCAAACGCTATATATTGCTATGAATGTAAGCTTTAACAATAGACTCCGATGAAATTTTACTTAAAGTATAATATGTGCTTCGGCCCATTTTGTCATCTTATCTATGTTTGTTAATGGAATTAATAGACGTAGAAACTGTTAAAAACCCAACAATGTCTACCTATATATGGATGTGTTGATATTTAAATCATATTAATATTTCTGTTGTAAGAAAAAAATTCATTTGAATCGCATGACTGGGATGTGGGTTAGCTTCCCCCATTCAGTGAACTTACATGTATTTTATTTTTATATTCACTGGCTGTTACCAACTAACTACAGATGGTCCCTAATATCTGTTTAAGGGGTTTTTACCAGACTTGTTCATTATCCGACTACTCTAAGTGTTCGTCAGACACACCAAAATAACCGACGCTCAAAGTAAAAATTTGTCGGTTGTATCCAACCCAAGATCATATTCATAACAGTTGCCTTCTCTAACCATAGTATCACAATCAGTCACATATTTCTATTACAAAATACGCCGGATAAATTTTTTAAGACGGATGTTGATATACTATGATTCATATTTTTCAGCACGTAAGGTCTAAACAAGTTCCACTAGTCACTCACTTAAAATTTCTATAGTCTGTTGTCGCTTACATTGAAAAACTAACTTCATTTTATGTTATAAAATTGTATTCCGATAATCTCGAACGATAATCAGCAACAGTATTATTCGTCGTAACACGGAGCAGAAACTCATACTTGAAAATCGAAATAAATAATTTGTAAACAAGGCATATGAGAACATGTTTCTATAGCAGCAGTGGTAGACGTCACCATTTTCTTATGTAGAGTCCATCTCCTAGATGATTATGCTGTCAGACTTCAATTTAACTGCCGAGGACATTCCCAAATCGATTATAGCGGCTTTCTTTATAAAAATTCCAGATATTACAGCTGCATACGCTTAGTCGATCGATCTTATAACTTTTGAGGGGTCATCAAAATTAAGGGGTTCATTTCCTTGTTTGACATTTGATTCCCTGATAGGTGACAAGCCAGTGAGGTGAATAGACGAAGGGATACGTTGTCCGGTTGCCATGGTTGTCAGTCGAGTTGAGATGTAACTTTCATCTTGCATCCCCGTACTTTCAAGCTTTGTCAAATATTTTGCAAGTTGTTAAATAATTTTAAAAGGTACACTTTGTTATCTTGCCCTATTAAGAATAGTTAAATGTGAAGAAAAGTTTAATTTTCAAATCGCAGAAACTTTTAATCAAACACATTTACGAAAACTATTAATGACACTTTTGCTTAGTTTTGTCAGAACGTTTTTTGTGCGGTGTACAAAATATATCACCATATAATATGGACCGTAAGAAATTATGTTCATTTAGTTTCAAACACAAATAACTTAAAACGATCAGAGCATTTAAATCGTAAACACCCCATTACAAATCTGCTACTCCCCTCAAAGGTGATGGGGCAACAGATGCAGCAGTTAGTTACATAAAGCTTACATAATTCCAATGGCCATAAATGGTATTTGGCCGTTTGTGATTCATGTGATCTCGTGTTCCCTGCTCATATTATTTGAACAATTTTTAAATGTATCAGCCGAGCATAATGCTGACCCTTAATATTATTGTATTTAGTCCTAATGAACAATGACCAAAAATGTAAAATACATCGAAAATCCATTATGAATGTTGTTGTTTATTTAAGCTTCCAGTCTTGCGTTGGCTGGCTGCGTGTTCAACATCATACGATGGCGAGTGCGGGTATTTCGTAAAAACGTAACGCAAACACAAGAGGACAATTTAAGAAAAGCGAACATTTAAACAGCTGCAAATGAGTAGGAATTGTGAATGCTCTACTGCAAACAAATGTGGCAATCGAATAATAAACGTTTTGACTCAGATTTAGTTTTTTGTTTAAGTTTTTTTTTTTTACGTTTTCTCTTAGCGCTAAATATCGTCCACAGGGGA
>JAHXMU010030055.1:0-21051 GCA_019455685.1 Philornis downsi | reverse complement strand
AAGGTATCCGCCAAACACATATAACACACCCTATGTGAGAAAATTGGTTTTGCGTTGAACTTTTAGATTTGTGTCGAAAGAGGACTTAAAGGAGAATTGAATTGAAAGTAGAGTATTCTCGTTTTCAACAATTTGAAATGAAAGTTATTGCACATTAAATTTATTTAACGTTTTCAAAAGCAACTATTCAGTATAGAAGAATAATGAGAGAGTCTTTTGAATTTTATTCTGCAAAACTAGTATTTCTTAAACTTCGCCGAAAACAGGTAATCGCAAAAAGTATATACTTTCAATATTCTCAGTATTTTTTCGATTTATTTCGGATTTCAATTAATTCGGCTACCCAACGGGGTCTGCACTTTGATAACTTGGTAAAGAAAGCATACCCTCAGATAGCAAAATTTTAATTTTCTTTCATAGCGTAAACTGGGAGCTAACAACAAGTTTTGCTTTTGTGTTCTCGAACCACTGTATAAAACGAGATGCATGTTAACTCAAATTGACAAACATAAAAGCAAAAACAAAAAAAAAAAAGTTGTGCATCCCTATACTGATACATATGCACATGATTGCACAGACAAACGTTGCATTTTATAATTTGTCAAAGCGCCAAATACCAAAACTTAAGAATGTCAACCCAAAAGATGCTTATAAATTCCTTAAACATATTAAAAACACAAACACCGACAAGTTAAACTGGTCTAGGAAGTAGGACTGAAGGCGTACCATAAAACGGGTATATTTTGTCGCAGGCGGGTAAGGCAAAGGGCTGGGGATTGGCGTGCCGCATGTGTCTGTGTATTTGTGTGCACGGGGATGAGTCGAGGCATCGTCGCAAATATTTCGAAAACAATTTTCCCATTAGCAATAAAGCACGATGCCGCAACTAATTAAAGTGATTTTGTTAAATAGTTTATACTTTACAATGTAAATTATTTGCATGTTCCTGCTCTCCTTCGCGTCTAGTTTAGTTGATTTCAGAATCGTTCGCGATACTTTGACTCACGTTCTGTCTGTGCCGTTCTTTCTGTAGTTTTGTTCTGTTCACTTTATATCCATTTAATTTTTATAAGAGCTCTCAGTGAGGGAATGCGTTTTTTGCTACCCTTTTCGTTGTTGTTGCTGCTGTACGGTCGGTTGCTCTATTTAATGTTCATTACAACAATTTTATTTTAATTACAGCGCTGTCATTGAAATCCATTTAATGCGATGAGATTTTCAAGTAATGAAATTATGGTCAAATGAAGCTGAAAGATACATGGAAGAGAAGCAATGGAGTAGCATCAAAAGATTGCAAATGAGGAGGAATCGTCGCAACTATTTACACATTTAAATGAAGGCAATTGGATGAACTGGGTGAATACGAAGTTCAGGTAAGTTTACCATACACGAGAGAAGTTTACTCATTGACTTCATTGTGAGTGTAGTTACTTTCAAAATAATTTAAATAGTCTATGGACAGTATTAAAATTGAAATGAGATTGGAGAACAGGGAATTACGGTATCGTAAATGTATATTTGGAGGAAACGAGACATAAATGTCACTGAATGCTAACAATTCTTTGTACATTTCGCAACAAATTTTCAAGGATATTAGAACAACGTTTATAAAGTCTTAAAAAGCGTTCAGATTTGATATTTGTTACAGTATCGAGTAGGCTTTAATAGGCCAGTATATTTTATAACTAGTACAGTGAATATTTCGATTCCTAAAAGCTCCTTTTTTCATAAAATTATAAACGCTATTTGCTTGATATAAAATAGAGGTGCAGGTTCTCTTACTCTTACAAATCAGTAAAATGAGCAAGGGAAAATTAGTGGTTTAGTCTCAACAATTAATCACAGCAATTTTTTCCAGTTTTTCAAAAGTCTTAGATTTCCAACGAAATTTTGGTCAGTCTCCTCTGCGTCATCCATTGAGTTCATTAAACAACACTTTTCGTTCTGGAATATTGCGGACAATCCATACAATATAACCAAGCTAATGCAATTGCAATTGCTATATTTTAACCCTCTTGAACACGTCGATGTCAGTATTTACTCATGGTTCGTATGACGGTGATACATTTGTTAACGATAATGGGTGCATTTATTTTTCAAAGCATATTTCTATCAAACACTTCCAGAGCTGTTGCGTCTCATTGTGCCTTACATCTCGATTCTGCGACGTACAGCAAAACAAGTGGGTCTAAAGTTAGATTTTTGTTCATCAAGAGTAGGCTTTGTCATTCAATTGATTTCCAAGTCCATGTTAGCTTTTGCTTTATTTTGTTATTTCGCATGTAACGACTACAAATGTTCTTTTGAGAATCGATAAAGTACCTTATTTACGTGTAATGTCGGTACAATAATTGCTATACTATGGAATGCAAATGGCAAAATCGTTCCGATAGCAAAAAAAACTGGACCACACAAGGAACGGATCTAACTTTAAAGAATGGTTCCATATATTATTTAATTAAGGGTCATATATGGCGGTAATCATCCCAATTCATAAACTTTTTAAGGGATCTCTTAAACCTCGAGAGTGACAATTGAAAAACCGACAAAGTCGATAAATGTGCATGGATGGGAAAAGAGGGCATATGTTTTGACCACACGACGACATTTTAGCTCGCAAATTCCACATTTAAGGACTTCGAAACATTATTCTCTTTCTGAATTTTTCTAATAATTTTACAATTTATTCATTATTTAAAAGCTATTTCTGTTTTGAATGGGAAGATGATACCCCCGATTATCTGACAATGGACCGGCTCACGACCTTGTGAAACGCAATCATATGAGTGGTTCATATATGAGCACATTCGAATTTATGCCGCCAGTCTAACTTCGTGCCTGTGCACTTGCTCTGTTGTCTTCTCTAGGATCTGAATGTCTGGTCAGTTATAATTCAATCAGGACAGATGGAATTCAATCGAAAGGACATACGTCAATCGCGTTTGTTAAAGAAAGAACACAATACACGCAATTCGTACCATCGGGCAATACTTTTTTTTATCAAGTCTTGACGTCACCTCCCGTCCTAACCAGCTCTTTTGGCATGTCGTTCTTAAGCCAAATTGCTATTCTGCCATACTTGAGGGCAGCCATGCAATTTTCGATAGTTCAATGCAACAGCGAATTAGAACCTCGATTAAACGAAGAATTTGTTCAAGTATATTTTCATGATATCACAAAACACCACTCGATGTTACTTCTAACATCCTACCTTTAACCAGTCCATGTGTTTGCAAGAATTCTAAGTAATATTACTTATCCACATCCACTTTTCATACAAATTTATTGGCCTATTTATACATTTGAGCCGAATGTAGATAATTGTCACTAAATGTGATCTTTTTTTCAAAAATAAGCAAATAAGAGACTCCGCAGACTGACAATTTGCGTTTGGTACAACTTATAAAAAATGCAGTCTGAATCATTTTCCGCTGTCGCATAAATGAATATTCTACAGTAGCATACCATTATATGAAATCAAAATACAAATACTTGTTATTTATCTTTAGAACAGCCTAAGATCAGTGTCAATTAGATGAATTTGACGAATAATAGAAATATATTTTGAAAATCTGAAAAAATATTATTAAAAAAATAAAATATTAAAAATTGAAAAAGAAAAATGAAATAAATTAAAACATATTAAAAATAAAATAATACTGTACAAAATGACTTTTGATTTAGCTAGAAAAAATTTCGGGTCTTTTGCTCGAAATAAATTTCAAATTTTTTACTTAAATCTACAATGCAAGTGCTATGTTGTTCAATAACCTTCGAAGCCATAAAAAGATATCGTTCAGTAATTTTTTGATCCCATATTTAAAAAATGACCGTTTACTTCCAGTATTTTCCGTCAAACAAATTTTAATTTCTTTCCGGAATTAAAAAAAATATCTGACGGTGCCAAAGCAAAAGTATGAAGTGGATGTGGCACCACCTTCCACCCCATCCAAGCTTAAAAACATTCTCGCCAAACCTGCAAAGCCGTATGAAGTCTAGCGGTGTCGCAGTGGAAGACCACACCTTTGCGACTTACCAATTTATGCTTTTTTTCTGTCAGCGCTTCATCAATGGCAATAGAATTTATGGTCTGGTTCCTTAAAAGTAGTCCAAAGTAGATCGGTTTCTTTAAAATTCAATTAAGTTTGCAATACAGCGTTTGATGAAGTTCGTACACCTTCACCTTTTTTTTGGACATAGACCACTATCTGCTTGGCATTGACGTGTGCTAAACCCTCAGTTTTTCTGCAACTTCTCGAATAGATATGTATCGGTTCGACTCGATAACAGTTTTGATTCCGTAAACTCACCAATCTCGTCTGGCCAACTGACGAGAACGGAATTTCGTGTGTTCTCTTAAAATGTTGAAGCCATACACTTCACAAATATAGGTATACAAGTATGCTTCCGTAGATTTGTTGCCTTTTCTGAAATTAAACAACAAAATATGGCGTGAATGTCTTCTTTTGTGTCTTCATGTTCACAATGTCGTTTAAAAGTATACTGACCACCGAAGGCGTTATGACCTACAACTAACTGAAACTTGAAATGCCAGCTTTATAACGATATAATATAATCAGCTAAGCTAAAACAATTCAAAAATAATGGTACTTTCATTATCTGCGTGAAAAAAAGTATTAATTTCTTGCCAACCCAATATATGTGTGGCAGTAATTATGACAGTGGTCCAAGCACCACTTAATTCATTTCGAGATATTTAAAGGTTTACGCTTTAATGAATTTCGCATAATTTTTGCACTAAACACGAAAATATTTTTATGAAAATTGCTGTCAGGAAATCGAATTCTTTCAATTTCGAGGTACGAATTCATGTGGGCCACTTTCAAATTTAAGGAATTTGTAAATGTGTTTACTTAAATCACATTTAATAGTGATCTAATGGCCTAATTAAAACAAATTCCCTTAAATCTCATGAATGAAAAGTGGGAGAGCTTTCCACATTTAGTGAGCTTATGCATGCATTCTAGTTTTTGACTCGTCCAACGGGACCTACATTTTAACGACGATTTCAAACTTAACTTGATAGTTGCGACCGATAGTACGATCCCAATGGTATTACAAATTACCAACAAAACAAATTTGTAAACATCTTTTTGGAATAAATAACGAGTTATAATATAAAAAAATACAAAAATTTAGTTCAATTGTTATTTATAGTATTTCTTAGATAAATCTAAAATTAATTTTATATAATATAATATAATAGTATACAGGGCCACATAAAATTCCTGATGAATTGGAAGTATACAGGGCAACAGCGCGAGTATATCTTTAAATTAATCATTTGTTATGTTCAACTATTCCAGATGGCTGTCGCCCAAATATTGATAGGCGGCTGTATCGGGAGTTAAACCAGCGATCACGCAAACTATAGTCGCGTGTGCTATCGGTCACAATGGCCTAGTTACCGTATTAAAAATTACAAAAAAAAGTTTTCTAAGCCTTTTTTTGGAATAAATGACGAGTTATAATGTATATAAGAAATACAAAATTTAGTTTAATTGTTATTATTTATAGTAATTCTTAGATAAATCTAAAATTAATTTTCAATTTCTAAAGTCATCGTTATGGTTGAATGGCTTATATAATAGTATACAGGGCAATATAATATTCCCGATTAATTGAAGGTATACAGGGCAACAGCGCGAGTATATTTTTAAGTTAGTCTTTTGTTATACGTCTTACGTTGGTACAGGGTACTATACGTTAAAACAGTTGTGATCTTTTTGTGAAATGTTCAGTTCTTCAAATTTAGCATCTTTATGCAGGCAAATTTTATAAAATAACTTATGTGTATATTTTCTTGAAAGAAGAATCCAAAGAGACAAGGTGGCCTTTGCTGTTTTCGTTCCCTCTGCTTATTACATTTTCCAATTTTTGATTTTTTCCCCACTTTCTCGACTGCTGCCCAAAAGAGCGTCACCTAAACCATTTTCAAAATAATGAAGGGCATTCTACTAAACACGGCTTCCATAAATCTGCTTTAACCGTATTATATATACATACACATATGGTTATAATATTATGTGCAGCCTATATTTTTTCTTTAAAGGTTCGTAGACAAAAATTTATTTAAATTAAAAGAAAAAAACAAGTAATAATTTCTTTTTTTATAATATTAGAAACAATACTAAAACATTTACAAAAAACTAAAACTAAATTCAGTATTTTTAAAAAAGTAAGAAATTAATCAAAAAACATTGGGCAAAATAATAAGTACATTTAAGTTAAAATAAGCAAAAAAGTAAAAAAAATCAAGTTTTTTCTGCTAAATTGGCTGAGTTTTGTAAAAAGCCGGTATATCCACCTTTATTTTCAATTATTTTGTTGACTTTTTTTGGCATGCTGGAAATAAGTTTCCTGCAGGTTTCTACTGGTATTCCATGCCAAGTTTTTGGAACAAAATTCCATAACTGATCCTTGTTTCTAAGAACCTCCTTTCCAATTCTTTGTTTCAACTCTCCCCAAAGTTTTTCGATTGGATTTAAGTCCGGAGATTAACTTGGCCAGTCAAGAAGGGCCACATTTTTATCATGGAACCAATACTTTACCAATTTAGAAGCATGCTTCGGATCGTTATCCTGCTGGAATGTCCATCTAAGAGGCATACTTTCCACAGCATAGTTCAACACCGTATTTTCTAAAATATCTTTGTAGTGGAATCTGGCCAGAGTGTCGGTATTTCGATGTATCGGACCGACACCATACCACGAGAAACAACCCCAGACCATAATATTGCCGCCCTCGTGCTTAACCGTCTTCTTTGTAAAGCGAACATGGAATTCCTTACCCTTAGGGCATCGAACATTCCGGGCATAGTCGTTTCCAAATACATCAATTTTTGTTTCATCGCTCCACAAAATATTTCGCCATTTTTTTCACCGTCTCCTCCTCCGTACCAATTGGAATGTCTTCTTGCAAACGCCAATCTAGACTTTAGATTTCCTGGTAAATGTGCTTCTTGTAGTCTACGACGAACCGTTCGCGATGAAATTACATTTGCAATTTCTGCTGAAATCGGTCTTGAAAACACAAACGGGTCCTTCTTACGATACGTTACGATACGATATCTACGTACGGATACGATACGGATATCTGTTGTTTTTGAAGTTTTTTTTTTGGGTCTTCCGCGAGTTTCGATGGGCTTTTTAGGTTTTAAAGCATTTTGTACAAAAAATAGCGACCGATTCATAGTTTCTGCTATAGAACGAAAACTTTGACCGCTTTCTCTTAGTCTTGAAACAATTTTTCTTTCCTCCGGAGAACAATGACTTTTTCGACCTATGTTTGTTTTTTATCAATATATTTTGTTATGAATAAAGCTAAACAACAGTAAAATAACTAGCTTTTCCAAAAATACTACAGCAGACTGCGAAAATATTAAAGAATTGAGCAATGTATTTATTATTTTGAGCAAGTACTGAAATCAAACCTGAACCAAACTAACTCACAATGAAAACAACGGGGAAGCCCCAGTTTTGTTTTTACTCTTAAAGTCATTACCATATTAAAGTTATTTAAATATAAACGAATTCACAGGTATACTTTTCGTTAAAGTAACTAAAATTAAACATAAAGCAAAAATAAGTAGATGTACTTATTTTTTCGACCATATGTGTATATGTATATATATTTTTAAATTTTGCAAAACTTGTTTTATGCAATAAAAGATCTTACATTGCTATACGAAATACGTACGTAGTTCGAATTTTTTGGATTTTGGACTATCCGACAATCAAAATTAATGGCACTGAGTCTGAGGTTTATAAGCCGTATTGCTGTATTCTGGAATTTGCATGCCTTTCTGCATATCCAAAAAGCTGACTTAAGTACATTAGCGTGATATTGAAGTTTCTGCTAGTGTATAAAAATTATATCACCTAAGTATTTCGTCTTATTTCAAAAAGTGTAAGGATGAGTTTTACTGTCTACAAGCTATTTTTTTTTTCAATTATGAAAAAATATAGTACAAGTTTTAGTTCCGCCTGTTCCTAACTATAGAAATGTAAATTAAAGCTTTCAACTTTTTCAAAATATATCCTTATTTACCAGAATTTCCAAATGCTAAAGGTTTAGGCAAGGATCAAATGTTAGTGATTGTAAAGTACCATTATCTACAGTCTAGTTTTCCCAATTCATTAACATTACACTGTAAAATATTTGTGCATTTATATCACTTTTTTCGTTTATTTCTGTGTTTGTTGGTGTGTTCTTCAACAAGTTCGAGTACTGTCACTAAGGAGGGGTCCTTTAATTTCACTGCAATTGAGAAGCATGCAATGCAACAACAATGCGTGCAATCGTATGTGTGGTGGAATCCACTTTTGTCTGGCTGCCAGTTGTTTTTACTCTAGCTTTGTTAGTGTTGTTATTGTTGCTGCTGTTGTTGTTGTTAAGTTGGTGTCATGCACTCATGTCTAACACAACAAATCGTTTACATTCCTGAAGACACATTTTGAAAAATTGATGGGATGCACCATTGCGACAGAACACACACACGCACTTTATTCCATATGTTGGCAGTTTGGAATTTTTACGAGCGATGTTGCACTGCCATTTAGGTGCCTGATTGCTTTGTTTGTTTATACATTTTAGTGAAATAATTAATTTTTATGATGTGTTTTTAAAGAGATCTTTTGGTTGTTTTTACTAGAGAACTTAAGCGAAGACATTATGAATCCATTAATGAGAGCGCGGTTATCGGATCTATTGCAAAATGTCCTTAATTACTTATTAACGTAGATGACCGTCAGCCTATCCTACGCCACAAGTAAAATTCATTGAAAGCTATTGAGACATTTGCGCTCTAGTGCTCATCGGACCAAGTTTTCATTGCGTCTCAGAAATTTGAGCTTTCCAACGAAAACTTGGTCGCCCATCGACTTCATTGACACCAATTCAATTCAATTTCATTGCCGGTGGTGGTTTAATCTACTTGTTAACTCATTATTCGTCGCAGGAATTCACTTTTGCTGCCTCCTCATTAATGATTGTGAAGGTTTCAACATGACGTCTTTCTCATCACTGTATAAAAGTAACGTATAGTTTGTATATCTGGCTAGCCAGATTTCTAACATTGTCCTTATAGGAGTGTATACCTTGCATTAAACTTTGCCTTTGGCCTCTTGGTATGAATTTAAGTTTTCACCTCTGTCCTTTTACGTTCTATTTGCAGCTCATTTTCTTCATACGATAGAATGTTCTTCATCTTCATGAGGGCCGTTCTAATAGCGGTTTTTATAGCCATTTTGGTATCGAATGCGTGCTATAGGGCGTAGTAAAAGGAAATCCATTATTTTGCACAACATTGGTATTCATATATATATAAATATATATATATATATATATATATATACATATTTATTCAGCATTATTAGAATGATCAGGTCATACATGCACCCTTTTGTTCGAAAACTTGTTGCTTTTTCAAAACAACTCCAGTATGCCTCTCTCATAGAAACTTTCATTCCTATTGGTTATAGACAGAATCAGATGGTAATCACGTGGTGACAGGTACGAACTGTAATGTGATGCTTAGGAAACTTGAAACCAGGTTCCAAGAGCTTCTGGATAGATGTGTGTTTATTGGGGTTTGTCCT
The DNA here is from genome assembly GCA_019455685.1 of Philornis downsi. Classification (NCBI taxonomy): domain Eukaryota; kingdom Metazoa; phylum Arthropoda; class Insecta; order Diptera; family Muscidae; genus Philornis; species Philornis downsi. The sequence continues at coordinate 11,431 of JAHXMU010030055.1, read as the reverse complement.
GATAATATGCAATTCTTATCCTATTGGCCAATTGCTTTCTTCGGACGGTCCAATTGTAGACAACACAGATCCAAATTAAGAGTTTCTCCGTAGAGCCTCCTCTCATAGTAGATGACGCCCTGCAAAGCCCACCAAATGCACAGCAAAACTAAACGTTTTGCTTGACGTTGTCATAAATGATCCACTTTTCATCACCAGCCACTATCCGCTTCAGAAATGTGACAATTTCGTTGCGCTTCAGCTGCGATGCTCAGATGGAAATTAGGCCCATAACTTTGTTTACGTTAACTCGTATGGCATCTATACATCCAGTTTTTTATGCCCCTCCCTGTTCAAGGAGTTCCAAACGATGTTCTGTTTAACTTCTATGTAATCGAAGCAGTGCTTACGTAATGGTCGGACTTGACAATATCCATTATTCTATCGACATTTTCATCAATTGGTCTTCCATGACGTGGATCATCTTTTTGCCAAAGTTACTAAACCGGATATAGACTAAACCGGAATAGGTTATAATAGTATCAAGACTGCATATATTTTCCGCTAATTAGCTTGCGTTTTTGCCTTTATTGAAGAAATATTGTTAAATATGGCGTATTTTCTCTTTCTTAGTGTCCACCTTTGACACGCTCTCAAACCAAATTTAATCAAGCAATCACAAAATCGTCTGAGTAGTTTTTTGAGTCCGAAATCTGATCTTTCTAACATTGGCTGGCGTAAACGATTGGACCTACGTCACTATATGTCACAAATATAAGGATTAGGTACGTTATATACGTCGGAATAAGCTCTGGCTATTTCGGGATAACGCGGTTTTCCAATGCATATAAATCCTAAGAAAGGATTTGGTTAAATTTTTCGCTCTGCTCAATTTCGTGAGTACTTTGGTAACAACCGGATTTCGATGCGAATGACACATGCGTGTCTTCTGGATATACCACGTAATCAGTATGGTTCCTCGTTTTCAGATTAGGAGATAGCTGAGCAATTTTGTGGACACCTTAGTGTTGTAATCTTCATGTAGATAGAATAAACTTCAAAAATTTTCATTAGGTGTTTTTAATAAAAATAGCATTAAACCATATCGTCCGAACTTTCATTTGCGGAAAAATTTGTTTTCTTTATCAACAATTGTCTTCAATGAAGTTTTGTAAAAGAAAAATGTATTCCCTTAAAGAAATGCGTGCTATTGAAAAATATAAATAAAAATATCTCAAACATATAATTGCAGATATTTTTACTATAAAACCATAATCCACGCTAAAACTGCGATTTCTATTTTTTTTTTTTTTTTTTGCATGGATTTCAATCAAAAAGACGGAATTATGTTTTACATAGCTATTTTAGGTTTTCATTTGAAAATACTTGTTTAGGTTGCGTTTCCTAAATATTTTTCCAAAATCGACAACTAATTGGTATTCCAAAAAAGCGATTAACATTGAATTAAATTATTTAAAAAGCATAATTTTTGAAAAACATGCACATACGGATTCCAAAAAACAATTAAAATTAATGAAACTTCTTATGAATATTTGGAAATACCTTTAATATTAAATCATATTCCAAGTTTTCCCATTTTAACTGCACATTTAAAAGTGGACATTTAAACTACATTTCCAGAAAGAACAATACGGCAATAAGAAAAGTTTTCCCTTACCAAAATCATATCCGGCAAATATCGTTTTAGTGTAGAAATAGGGCAAAATGGAACGTTTAACCCATTCACTTTTCATATAGTTTTTAATGTTAGAAACATTTCCTAAATGACAATTAGCGGAAATATCCTAAGTTTTTTAAGTATTTTGTGCATGGAGTTTAATCAAAACGACAGATGTGTATTTCGCAGAGTATATTTTAATTTAGGTGTTTCTGAAATTGCAGTTGTGTTCAGATTACATTTCGCAGACGATTTTCCAATAACCACAACTAATTAGAATCGTGATTTTGAATTTTTCAAAGAATCGATTAATCATTACAAAATTTCCGATGTAACCGATTAATAATTTTTTTTTTCAAAACCGTGCGTATGGACTCAAGCAAAAAAACGGTTCGTAAATTTTATGCTGAAAATACAATTGCAGAATGAAATTCTGCCGAACCAACCGGAGCAATCATAATCCATCCTTAAAGTTTAGGACTCTTTTGACAGCAAACCATTAAAAAGTGCAAAAACTGTTGATCGGAATTTATTTTATAGCGCTTTATATAATTAACCCTAATCGTGCACATGATTATTCTTCTTATATATCAGATATTTTACTTTGCGGTATAAGTATTTGGACAGTCATTTATCCATACACCACGATACTGCTCATATTTAATTTGCTTACTTGTACAACACATTATATTCAAATTCAACACCCCATCAATATAATTTTAGAATCATTCTCATGATATATTTATTAAATTTGTGTTCTTCTACGGTGGCAATAATATCTTGTGTTTTCGAAAATTAATTTCGGCTGAAATTTCATTAATTAAACAGGGCAAGTTGTTCTACATTAAATATTACCCAATGTGGTGAGGATTGTTGTCACACTGTAATCAAACTGCCACCTGATTTCCCCAGACACAGGCGGCCAAATGTTGTCGCTTTGGTCTCCAATTTTTGGATTATTCATTGACTTCGCTCCCCATAATTTATATAAAGCGCTTTTAAAATTTTCTCTCAGCCTATCCGACGGGCTATCAAAGAAAAAAAAACTATGTTGAGGCAATTCTATTAGAACAGCAAAACATGTTTTTTTGTCAAAAAAAAAAAACATTCTTTGACATAAATACTAAAGTATGTTCGTTCGTCAATGGCTGCAAACGATGAAAATATTGTGTTTTAGAAATACCAAATTTCGGGGTATTCGTTCTTAGAATCTCCCTAAAAATTAAAACAAGAGCCCACACGCAAAACAACTGACGATCACTGTGATTCTTGTCATCATGCCACCCAATCAGACTGTCATCCATTACGGAGATAAACTCGAGGAATGAATAAAACGTGCATATTATTAATAAACTAAAGCAGCAATTTATAATCACCCATATTTCTATTGTAGAACTACGCATCATAAAAAATCCTTAAACAAAAAATGCAAAACATTGAGATACAGAGAACAACATCGAGACATCGGTCACAGCAATAAAATAAGCGCAAAATAGTATATTATAGTATATCCACAAGTAAACCGCTCAACAATGAATTTAAATAGTTTTTAGATCTGACTCGTTGCACAATGGAAGATTTAGATGTTTTCATCTATAAAATTAATTGTTCATCATTCCCTGTTGTGAACATCTTACAGAAATGTTGGCGAGTGTATGTTGCAATATTGATAATCTCATTTAACGCATTCATATTTTGGATTTTAAAAAAGGTATTACAATGGTATGCTTCAATAATTTAGATAAAACGGTGGGGAAAAGTGGAACATTTGAAGGCTAGCGTCGAACATTGGCGCATATTTCATCAATTATAATGAATGTATTGCCTACAACTTATCCTAACTTAGTGCAATACATAAATATAACCTGTCTAATTTCATTTTGCCTGCTAGAAACCATCTGATTTGAGAGCGGTGGAATACAATATCGTATTGTCGAAAATAAAATGTACAAAAAAAATTATATATACTGCCTGCCTAAGGTAAATAAAAAAGAGAAAACTACTCCCTAGCAAAGTCAATTTTAGCATATCTGTTGAAGACATCGCAGATGCCAAATAATGATAGATGGTTTTATCAGGTTTCGAACCCACCACCAACTTTACCATTTATTCATTAATTAAAAGCAAATTTGGCACATATGATACTTGCGGTCTATATGGTCGTTGACGGCAGGTAAGACGACTTCCTTTTATGCATAATACTTCGACTTATTTTGCATTTCCAACGAAAAATATAAATTTTTAAATTTAATTTTTTTTCCAACTATTTAAATTTTTTGTAGTTTATAGTCTAGATCTTTTGATTAACACATACATGTTATAAATGTTATTCAAATTCTGGGAAGTGCCCAGTTTATCTGATATGGTGTATTCCAGTATATATTAGCTATCGCCAAATATAACAATTTGTTAACAAATTAATGGTTCAATTGGTGGAAAATATACTGAAATTGTTCATCATTCTAAATCTGGGTAAAGTTCTTGTATTAGTAAGTTTTTCCCCTAGTGAGAACCAATTTCGCTCATAGTGTAGAAGATGTGATATCCATCTCTAGATACTGACACTCTTACCATGCACTATATACGATGTGTGATCAAAAAATAACCGTTATTTTCAAAATTTTTTCAAAGAGTATTTATTTATTCATCAATAACTATCTTGTTCCCCTCAGATATAATACACTTATGCCAGCGTTTTTTCTAACCCTCGAAACACTTCTGAAACGCGCTTTTTGGAATCGTCAACACCTCCCGTTTCGATTTTTCTTTTATCTCCTGAATCGTAGTAAAACGCTTTCCTTTCATCGGTGTCTTCAGTTTTGGGTAAAGGAAAAAGTCAGCGGGAGCCAAGTCCGGTGAATACGGTGGTTGAGGCATGATTGCGGTTTTGTTTTTGGCCAAAAACTCACGCACAACTATCGATGTGTGAGCTGGTGCGTTATCATGGTGCAAAATACATGATTGCTTTTTCCACAATTCTGTGCGTTTCTGACGAATTTCTTCGCGCAAACAGCGCATAACTGCAAGGTAGTATTCCTTATTGACCGTACGACCTTGTGGCAAGAATTCATGATGCATGACGGCATTGCAATCGAAGAAAACAGAGAGCAAAACCTTCACATTTGGCCGAACTTGACGTGTTTTTTTCTGTCCAGGACGAGCATGGTCATTGACATCTTCTCGGCCTTCCTTTAAGCGGTTATACACAATTGAACTTGTGTTCTGCTCATAGTAGACTTACCAAACGCCACATTCAGTCGCCACAGTCATTTCAAATGTCCTCCATTTAATTTCAGTTACAGTTACAGTTTTCAGTTACAGTTTCTTTGATCCATTTTTTCGAATAATAAAAAGTCGAAGAGCACACCAAAACACGACTAACCTTTTTATCTGTCAAAAACAAACTGACAATCCAAAATGACTGATATTGTCAACATATATAATAGACATGTGTACCAACATAACAAAAAAAAAAAAAAAACAAAAATGCGAAAATCCAATATACGTAATTCACGAAATTTAAAAAAAAAAAACGCTTTTTTATCACACCTCGTAATTGGACCTAACCTGTTTTTTTTCAAAGGAAATTGGTAATTTTAGCATTTTGAACAATTACGTCCACAATAAATGTTGGAATGATTATTTCCCGTATCTATATAATGCCGTTCATATCGCTTTTAATTAACGAATAAATTTTAAAAAGTGTTGAAAAAAATCTGCAAAATGTGCTCTTATCGTAGGGGTATTTAATACTTATAGGGACAAATTTTTATCCTATAGGACCTTCCAATGATCATTATATAATTTTCACCCACATGTCCCCGGGTGAAATTTCAAGTTTAGTTTATAATCAGAAGTCACTGTTTTGGTTCCAATCGGGAGTTGATGCGTCTAAATATCTTGTAATAATGAGTTAATTGATCGGTTAAACCATGCTGATGATCATGGTCTACAATTTTTAATTGAAAGTTTTTGAGCACCAAATCATGGATTTATTGGATGTGAATTTGATAGGTAAAGCGTGATGGTCATCTCGGTAACTTTTAGTCTCAAACTCGCTTTCCGCCTTTTATGAACTGTTTATGTCACTTATAAACAAGGCCTTTCCGACAAAGTCTGTAGGTCGAATGCCCTTGCAAACGTTTTCGGAGCCAAAATTTCATTTTGTATACAAAATTTAATGCGACTTGTTTGCTCAACAAAATCACGCGTTGTAAAAAATCGTCCCAAAATCATGTTTTGCACCGCACAAAACTAATAGTAGTTTCAAATATTAATAACATTTATAATGTGAAATTTGGCGTGTATCTCCATGTGAGACTCGATGTAAATACATAATTTAAATTGGTCTTAATTTTTGGACACAGCTTTACTATTACAACGAAAATGACTTAAATTGGAATTTATTGTTATGTGATTTTAAGCGTTTTTGAAACAAGTCGCTATTATGGAAATTTGTTATAACTTTCAAAATATATATAATTTTGAAACTACACTTAGACAGCACTATAGGCTTAAGAACATAAACAGTGATAGGAAAAAGCCATGTTATTATTTATATAAATATTTGGAGATATTATGTAATTTTCCCAAAAATCGCTATTTCTTCTTTATCCTAACTCCGCTTAACTCGTTTTCCCTTGTGGCCACAAACATATAATACAGGGTTATTCATTTAGTGGTTTCAAAACCTCTTGTCTGCTGCTGTCATGAAGCGTTGTTTATTTAGTGGCTAGTTTGCCGTTTACGAATATAACTTACTACAAATGCGGTAATTCAAACGTGGGTACTTTTCGTGCATTACGGGATGATTGTGGTCGTCGTAATCGACCTACTGTGCTACGAATTGGCAAGACTATAACGAAATTTGAAGAGACTGGAAGCTAGATGTCATCAGGGCTGTGCTTCATATCGCAAATATCGCTCCTGTTGGTAAAAGCCTAATTTCAAGTCAGAGGGCTGTGGCCGTATGATAACCGACTTTCTTTGGTCTCCAATTGAAGATTATGAAATGGACGATAAGACCACACAATACGACCGATTTGGCCGATTTGGTGTTTAGAAAGCGTAATTTCACGTTTTGGTGATGTCAGTTGGTCATCAAGATCATGCGATTTGACGTCGTTAGGACTACGTTAAAGACCATATTTACACAGATAATCCACAATCTTTGGAGCATTTTAAAACCAACATTCGTCATGTTATCGCGAAAAAGTGGTCGACAGCTTCCTCAAAAGCATCCATTGCTGCAACCAATCCAAAGGCAGTCATTTAAATGATATTTTATTGCGAATATAATCATAAAATCCAAGCATTATAACGAAGTAAAAGTTTCGTACAAAAATTTATGTGTGTATAACTTTAACTTACTTTTAAAACTGAAAAATGTATAACCCTGTATTTGAAGGGCTCTAATACGAGAATTTCTAGTTGTCACAAATGTAATGGCAAAATGAATACATCGTCATCCTATAGTGATGTGAACAAAAATTAATGTCTTTGTTCTATTTAAAAACATTCAGTGTAATTTTCATGTTGTAGAACTGTACATAAGTTTACAAATTACTTGGTTTCGATCCTTGTCCAATTTCACGCAACACTAAAGAACATTTGTGATTTGTTTCTACTTAAGGATTTTACTTTGTGTGTCGCTCTTCTCAACAATTGCGAGCTTCTCGAACTATTATACACAATTTGTTAAATATCTTCCATTTATGACGTACTCGAATGTAATATATCATCGTTAACGTTATTCATCGTTCGATAAGAATAAACATTACGTCTCTCCCTTTCCCAACATTTTTTTTTTCAATATCCCCCATTGTGCCACATTAGATACAATAACTTTGCTTTGCCTCACTATGACAAATTTTTAAATTCATAAGAGTTCTTTAGTTTAGATGAGCGGACGGATGAATGATATTGTATTGTCTCCGATGCTGTTATTTATAACTTTTACGATTGCGTTTATTTTAATTTAATAGTTTTGACAATTTGGTTTTATGGCGTACACAAACAAGTATTGGTCCCCGGAGAGCAGATTCTTCGTATGTGATTTTGATGCCACCAAAACAATTTGGAATTTTACTAAGTTGACAATTAGCAAAGTTATTTCAAAAATGTATCTAGCTTTGATGTATTAATGGATTTTTTTTTTGTTTTGCATGCAAAGAAACAATTTTTATAGCAAATTATTATGAATGTGAATATAATGGAATTTAAAGGATTAACAAACTAGCTATTAGCGACACCCAGCTGTATGAATACTTGTGAATTTATTATGCATGGCGATCATGGCTTAGATCCAGTACAGTACACTACAGTTCTTTGGAAATTAAATGACCAATGATTCATTAGGCATTGGGATTGGGATGCCTTTGTGAAGAGCGTTTCCATTGGATACCTTCGATGTGTAAAAATGATAGGGTTAAAATATATATTTGTAAAAACGCTTAGATATATGGTAATGGTTCTTTAATTTCTTTTAAATTGACGTAATTTATTGTCAATATGTTTTTTTTTTAGATATGTATGCACTATTTCTTTTACGAAATGTTTACAATAACAACATCCAACTGTGGATTGTAGTCCCGGTACATCGAGCTATCATTTTTTTTGATCGGCGGTCTTGTTGATGTCCCTGACAAAGCCTTCGAGTAGTTGAGTAATCTATAAAAAAATTAAAAGCTTCTATAACTGACGTTCGGAATAGTCACTAAACTGTACGTCTCTTTCAGGAAGTCCAAATATAGAACGCCTTGTGGATACATGTTTGTTGAAATTGTTTCTATATATTACCATGCTCACTATCTCTTCGATAATAACCAGTTTGATACTGGGACAGAAAAATTGTAGTGTAGTTGCAAGGATACCATTTGTTTGTTTCCTTTAGTTATTCATAAAACATTTCTTTGGTTTCATCACCTTTGGCTTTTGTCGGATCATGTGCGGAAATCTGCGTAACAAAAAATAATTCACATCGTTGCGGATTGTACCTATTTGATCGCTCACGGGTTTGGGGGTAATTTAATTTTTTTAAATCTTTATTTATTCGTCCAAATCCATTTCATCGATCTCAATGGGCTTATGCTAAATTGTTTTCCAATCCTCGAAGAATGTCAAATTATCACTTTTCGGCATGGTCTTCATAGCGTGTTGCATCTTTCCAATCGACTGAATACGGTGTCCCCGGTGTTTTTTAAGTTCAGATAATAGATAGAATTCCCAGGGTGCTAAATAATAAGAAATCGGTTACAGTGAAGCAATATAAGCTGAACTCTTGGGAGCGAAACGCACGAAGAGCCCATGTAGTATGAAAACCAAGATTTATTTGCACAAAACACTGTCTCATTTAGTGAATACATAGTATGACGCAAATGACGCATAATACTTAAATAATATTTCTTGTTGACGCCTTAACCCAGCGGAAGAAATTCAGTAGTCGCAATAGCCAGGTAATCGAAGAAATGTGTCGGTTTTTGAGCGGTTAGGAAGCGCTATTTTCAGTTTAGTTTCATGTTTGCCTTGATAATCTATCGATTGCTTCCGGTTCACAAGCATATTCTCCAAGCCTCATCTCCTGTAATAATTCTATTTATAACCTGCTGGTGGCCAGAAATTATCCGTTCACAGACTGCAGCGTCGCGCTCTTTTTCGAAAAGATTAATATTTGTGGCACCCATCCAGATTTAACGCGCCTGTGGCCCAAAATGTCTCTTAAAATAAAGTTGTGTAATTTCAAGAATTTTTTATAACTTCAAATTTTTTAAAACTACCGATCCACAGTGATTCTTAATGCAACATCCAAACGCTATATATTGCTATGAATGTAAGCTTTAACAATAGACTCCGATGAAATTTTACTTAAAGTATAATATGTGCTTCGGCCCATTTTGTCATCTTATCTATGTTTGTTAATGGAATTAATAGACGTAGAAACTGTTAAAAACCCAACAATGTCTACCTATATATGGATGTGTTGATATTTAAATCATATTAATATTTCTGTTGTAAGAAAAAAATTCATTTGAATCGCATGACTGGGATGTGGGTTAGCTTCCCCCATTCAGTGAACTTACATGTATTTTATTTTTATATTCACTGGCTGTTACCAACTAACTACAGATGGTCCCTAATATCTGTTTAAGGGGTTTTTACCAGACTTGTTCATTATCCGACTACTCTAAGTGTTCGTCAGACACACCAAAATAACCGACGCTCAAAGTAAAAATTTGTCGGTTGTATCCAACCCAAGATCATATTCATAACAGTTGCCTTCTCTAACCATAGTATCACAATCAGTCACATATTTCTATTACAAAATACGCCGGATAAATTTTTTAAGACGGATGTTGATATACTATGATTCATATTTTTCAGCACGTAAGGTCTAAACAAGTTCCACTAGTCACTCACTTAAAATTTCTATAGTCTGTTGTCGCTTACATTGAAAAACTAACTTCATTTTATGTTATAAAATTGTATTCCGATAATCTCGAACGATAATCAGCAACAGTATTATTCGTCGTAACACGGAGCAGAAACTCATACTTGAAAATCGAAATAAATAATTTGTAAACAAGGCATATGAGAACATGTTTCTATAGCAGCAGTGGTAGACGTCACCATTTTCTTATGTAGAGTCCATCTCCTAGATGATTATGCTGTCAGACTTCAATTTAACTGCCGAGGACATTCCCAAATCGATTATAGCGGCTTTCTTTATAAAAATTCCAGATATTACAGCTGCATACGCTTAGTCGATCGATCTTATAACTTTTGAGGGGTCATCAAAATTAAGGGGTTCATTTCCTTGTTTGACATTTGATTCCCTGATAGGTGACAAGCCAGTGAGGTGAATAGACGAAGGGATACGTTGTCCGGTTGCCATGGTTGTCAGTCGAGTTGAGATGTAACTTTCATCTTGCATCCCCGTACTTTCAAGCTTTGTCAAATATTTTGCAAGTTGTTAAATAATTTTAAAAGGTACACTTTGTTATCTTGCCCTATTAAGAATAGTTAAATGTGAAGAAAAGTTTAATTTTCAAATCGCAGAAACTTTTAATCAAACACATTTACGAAAACTATTAATGACACTTTTGCTTAGTTTTGTCAGAACGTTTTTTGTGCGGTGTACAAAATATATCACCATATAATATGGACCGTAAGAAATTATGTTCATTTAGTTTCAAACACAAATAACTTAAAACGATCAGAGCATTTAAATCGTAAACACCCCATTACAAATCTGCTACTCCCCTCAAAGGTGATGGGGCAACAGATGCAGCAGTTAGTTACATAAAGCTTACATAATTCCAATGGCCATAAATGGTATTTGGCCGTTTGTGATTCATGTGATCTCGTGTTCCCTGCTCATATTATTTGAACAATTTTTAAATGTATCAGCCGAGCATAATGCTGACCCTTAATATTATTGTATTTAGTCCTAATGAACAATGACCAAAAATGTAAAATACATCGAAAATCCATTATGAATGTTGTTGTTTATTTAAGCTTCCAGTCTTGCGTTGGCTGGCTGCGTGTTCAACATCATACGATGGCGAGTGCGGGTATTTCGTAAAAACGTAACGCAAACACAAGAGGACAATTTAAGAAAAGCGAACATTTAAACAGCTGCAAATGAGTAGGAATTGTGAATGCTCTACTGCAAACAAATGTGGCAATCGAATAATAAACGTTTTGACTCAGATTTAGTTTTTTGTTTAAGTTTTTTTTTTACGTTTTCTCTTAGCGCTAAATATCGTCCACAGGGGA
>JAHXMU010029969.1:0-13627 GCA_019455685.1 Philornis downsi | reverse complement strand
CCTGATTTGTAGGACAACAAATAAATGTCATTAGATTTATAGAAGGCGATATGAAGGCATAAGCAAATCTTACAATTACTTACCTTATCTACTGTACGATTATAGGCACAGACCACAAAACCATTGGAATCCATGTTCAAGATCAAATTCTGACCCATGACGGCCAAGCCAATCACGCCTATATCAGCTTTTCTGTAAATATTGTTTCAAACAATTACTTATTGCATTAAAAAAAAAGCTAACATGTTAAAACGATTTCTTTATACATTTTCTAACGATTGCAATTTTTTTGCTTGTGGCGGTGATGGTGCATAAACTTGACCTTGAATTTGTGTTCAAGTTTAGCTAACGCTAACGGTTTTAACTTTTATTTATTGTACACAAAATTATGCTGATTTTGTCAATACTTACTGTGGCATATTTTACTAAGTGTTAAACGCAGAAATTATTTTTATTACAAAACTAGGTTTAGAGATCTTTTGCGCCAATTATTCACACCTCTTCCAAACCTGCTTTTTCCACAACCGCCTTATGGTCTGTTTATGTTCGCGATCGCGCGATTACTAAGTTAAATTTGTGCAATAGGTCAAATACGTTCGTTTTGTTCCCAGTAGTTCAGCAGTTTTCTTTTTTTGCTTTGCTCAGTAAAGCTTTCGCTCACACACGAGCTTTGATCAATTGTTGTGTTAAATCAGAGATGGGCAAACCTACACTAATTGTGAGCGCGTCGTGGCGCTTACAACAACGACAGGGAATATGGATAGATAATTTATTTCGCTCTGGAGTGAATTTCGATTGCTTCCAACGTACACACAAGAGCGTAATTTTTGCTCTCTCTCTCTCTTTCCCAACATGGAACTTTAATAGTTTAGCGTTTTCTAACGTCATATATAATCTGCAAAAATAGTAAGTAAAATATGTGAAGTTATAGAGTTATTGCGCAAAGAGAATAACGAAGAGAGCGGGATCATCTTACTCTCTTCGCTCTCTAATTATCTTAACTTTGGTTTCAGAATGAAATAGGTGATCTATCCATACACATTGTCTTTGCTATAGTTTGTGCATAGAATAAATAAAGGCAAGAGAAATTATTTGCTATTGTGAATAGGAGAATATATTAATAACGACTCAAACCGGATAACCAGGGGAAAGAGAGGAAACGTTAAATCGTTTACGTTGAGATTGTTTATTACTATTTGTTATTTATCTGCTTTTATTCATTTATTGCCATAGTTCTGGCTGTAAATATTCACATTTCATTTCACTCAATGTCCCAAAGGGGGAATTTTTATACGCTGCGCTACTTTAACGCCATCAAACGATCATCATCAGCACTATGTTTATCCATTGAAAATAAAATTGATTGATTGATTGATGTATTTACTTACTCTTTCACACAGCAGTGTAAACGGGATTCACGAAACGAAATGATTTGACAAATCTTAATATCTTCTCCTTACACAGAGAAGAATTACAAATAGAGACCGCATTTGTTTCTGTTATCAGAGAGTTGATAAGTTTACATGTGTTTATTAATATTTTTATAGATTGCAATAAGGTACGGGGACGGTCCCAAAACTAGCCGACCTGCCAGTAGTTTGAAGAAAAAAATGTTTTGGTGAAAAGTGGCAACCTTATAAAGCATATACTTTAAGTTTCAAGGCGTCCCGTTGTTTAGTATTTTTATTTGAGCCATCAGAAGTAAACGGTCTCAGTGCATTTGTAAACATGCAAAAAATTGGTCACTGCTGTGGAACCTACCTGATTATTTAATTTTGAGCCATCAATGTAGAAGTCGACATACAGTCTATACCAGGAGTTCTACATTTTCATGTATCTCTATCTGGTATAAGTATATGGTCCTTCTTGCCGAACAGTGGTTCAGCCAGAGTATAGTTAATGGTGCCTGTTTTACCAGGCACCATGTTAAGGATCAAACTGTGACCATAACCACGGTTTAACCGCTGAGACAGCTCTCTTAGTCTTACTGTCGTAGCTGCGGCAGTCTGCATACTAACTATGTCCAGAAGTAGTAAATGTAAAATTACATTTAGTGCTACGATAGGGTGGTGTAGAGAGCACCTGTGATGCACAAACTAGCCATTCTTCGAACCTTGTCTAGTATCCTACAGTATGTGGACTTCTCAAGAGCCTTCCATCAGACGATGACTCCTTACTACTGCAGTATACAACCAGTGAACAATGCGAGGCTTTAATCCCCATTGTTTCCCTATTGCCAGCTTGCACACATATAGCGCCACTGTGGCCTTTTGCGCCCTGTTCAGAATGTTGAGTTTAAAATTCAACTTCTTGTCCAATAATACACCAAGGTATTTTGCAAGGTCCGCGAAAGGAATTTCAGTACCTCCAAGGGAGATAGGATCCACAGATGAAACCTTGTACCTCCTGGTGAACAGAGACACTTCGGTCTTGTTTGGATTTACTTTGAGACCGTTTTCTCCCGCCCACTTCGTTACAATGACAAGGGCTCCTTGAGTGTTCCCAAAATACCTCCCCCTAACTGCTATTGCCACATTGTCTGAGTAGGCGACAATCTTGACACCAGCCCCCTCTAAAGAGAAAAGAATAATGCCATTAGTATTCCTCTACTGACAAATCTGTTTAGGTCCGCCGACCCCAATTTAGCCCAAATACGTCTCTTTGTAAGAAGATCGTACACTAGCCTGCTAATACTGACGTCTATTCCCAGGTTTGATAGTGCTGCGACTATGGCATCGAGAGAAACGTTATTAAACGCCCCTTCTACATCTAGAAAGGCTACCAAAGTATACTACTTGACGGCGAGTGGACTTTCGATAAATCCGACCAAGTTGTGCAGGGCAGTCTCAGTGGACCTAATTTTGCAGTAAGCGTGTCGTCTATCCGACAGCAGCTTCTGGTCTACGCTCATCCTAAGGTAGCTGTCAATGAGCCTCTCCAGTGTTTTGAGGAGAAACGATGACAGGCTGATAGCTCTAAAATCCTTTGATCCCCTATGGGAGGTTTACCCGGCTTTGAGAATAAAGACCACCTTAGTCTAACTCCACATAGCAGGGATATAAGTTAGGTCGATACAGCCGATATAGATCTCATGAAGCCATGGGATCAGCGTACCAGCCACCACTTGTAGTTCACACGGTGAAATCATGGCCGGTCAAGGTGACTTGGAGTGTTCAAAACCTCTAATTGCCCACGATATTTTGAGTTTGGTTTAGATTTCAATGGCAACAACCGACGGTTGATTTGACGCAGTGTTGTCCGGGACAGTTCCGTTTCGGGAATTACCAGAAAAATTAATATCCAAGAGCAACTCCAGTGATTCTTTACTGAATGTTGGCCAATCACCCTGCGGTTTCCTAAGAAAACCTACTGTGCTTCGGAAGTGTATTCAACTTTGTTACAGAATTGACTCTAGGACTTCCTGTTAAATGCTACCTTATACTTGTTCATGTCTGCTTTCCTGACATTCAGTGGAAAAACAGTTTCTTGAACCCAGGGTATTGAATATTGCTGGAAAAATGGTACCGAGCCAAAAGGAGATTATGTTAAAGATAAAAATATAGTAACATTTTTCCAACTTCTTTGTGTCTTCTTTGTTAAGGCGGCTGGTTTTGGCACCGCCTTCGTAATTATTAGCACTTGAAAACAATCGCATCTGTTATTATAAAAATCTAAAAAATCAAAGTTCCATATTGTGAAAGAGAGCGCAAATTTATGCTTTTGAGTTAGCGTTCAAACTTAACAAAATTCACTTCCGAGACAAACGCGGCATTCTTTCCATCATTTTCGAATTAAAATTTTAGGTTGGACATAAAAATTTGGAAGGTTGTTGATTGCTCTGAATGCAATTCTCTAAAATAACAACATGTCCATAATATAATTTCAACCGGGTCCAATACATTAACATCTGCATTGAGATTCTTCAAATATATTTAATAAATTTTAAATTGGGTAAAATTCAAATTTTATCAATTTATTAAAAACTATCAACTACAAAATTACGTTCAAACTTAAAAGTGACATTCCCCGTACCCAGTTTATTACAGCCAATATTTTTCATTTTCATATTTATGCTATGTTACTGCATTTAAGAAAAATAAACTCTTAATTTAAAACTTTGTAGGGGTTCAAAATGCCATTGGGATCCAAGAGTTTTTTCATTTTACGCATCAGCACTATCGCTTCGCTGCTCTTAGAAAGTCCCAAATAGTTTCGTTTCATAAATCCTATGCCATGTTCGGCGCTAATGCTGCCCTTAAGTTGGGCCGTATACTCATATATAAATGGTTCCAATTCTTTGTGCAATTCTTTTGAATACTCTGCACAAGAGACATTCAAATGAAGATTTAAGTCACCCAAATGGCCGTAGCCGCAGACGCGTTTTGCCATATGACCCACACGTTTATCGACCACAAGGACAATATCGTAAAAGGATCGCAGAGGCAGAGATATATCATATTTAAAGCAGCAGCCATCTCGAGTCAATGCCGTCGCTATGGATTCACGTACATTCCAAATATCACGCATTTTACTCGGTTCATCGGTTATGGTGCCATCTACCACATCGCCCTTGTCCATCGTCAACTGAAGGAAATTGTTAACTTTTTCCATATCATGATCGGAATTACTGCCGGATGTTTCGATGATCATATAGAATGGATAACCCTCAATTGGAGATCTAAAATAATACAATTTTAAACTAACATAAAATCGCAAACCAACAATCATAAGGTCTACAAACTTTAGGTTAAAATTCTCCACACTAGCAGATAAGGATTTAGCATCAATCATTTCACAGGACGACAAAATTTCACCCAAATGACGTTTGGCATTTTTGAAAGTTTGCAAAACGGCTTCAAATGAATTCAAAGCTGTAAATGGAATAAATTCATAAAGTGCAAACCTGATGTGGATATCAAAGTGCTACTACAAGTTTATACCTAAAAAGGCCAAATGTACTGAATCGGAAATTGCTGGACATAAAATTGCCGCTTTCGTGATCACTCCTAAAGTTCCCTCAGATCCAATAAAAAGATGTTTCAAATGGTAGCCGGTGTTGTCCTTTTTAAAGTCAGACATTAAATCTACAATTTGGCCATCAGCAAGAACCTGGAAAGAATATGAATAGAATATGTTAAAATAAATAGAATGAATGGTGAATATGAATGAAAAAACAATGCAACAGTTCCAGTCAAGGAGTTTCTGCGAGAAATAACAGCTAACTAACATTTACTCGTACATATCTCCAAGTGGAGGTTGGCTATATTAAATTGCATTTTTTAAAACTTCCAAACATTTGTGACACAAAAAAATCATTTTGGATTTCCGAACTAATCATACGACTGACAGGGAATGTATAAGAGATTTATTCAGAAGAACTAATTTTTGAACACAGGCTGAACTACAGGGTGTTGAAATAAACTACCTCGAGCGCGAAAAAACTTACTCCCACAAATGGTAACCGGTTGTAAAGACGTTGAAAATCTTGCAATCTGTGCACAAGTCCATGGGAAGACATATTTGCATTACTAAGTTATGTGCTGTGGTTACAAGGGGTGTTTTATTTATAGGTGCACAACTAAGTTTTGTTTTTTTTTTATAAAAATGCAACTTTAGTATGAAAACATGTTTACAAACGATTCATCGAAAGTATTGTCCATCGCTAGCTACTAGTTTTTCCCACCTATCAATTGCGCTAAAACTGCTCATCTTTTGAGGCTATCCACGAATCTAGGCATTCCTTGATGTAGTCATATGAGTGGAACTGCTGATCAGCCAGATCCTGTGACATCGATCGGAACAAGTTGTAATCGGACGGCGCAATATCTGGAGAATATGGTGAATGGGGCAAGAGTTCCCATTTTAATGTTTCCAGGCGGGTTTTAACGGGATTGGTCACGTGAGGCCGAGCGTTATAATGCTGAAGAATCACTTTTTCGTGCCCGTCCGTATATTGTGGGCATTTCTCGCGCAGGGCTCGACTCAATCGCATTAATTGAAGTCGATCTCCAGTGATGGTTTCGCTTGATTTCAACAGCTCGTAATAAATAACACCGACCCCGTCCCACCAAATACAGAGCATAATCTTCACAGCGTGAATATTTGGGCGAGGTGACGATGTAGGAGCATGACCGGGCAGCCCTCATGATTTTCTTTCCTTTGGATTTCTGTAATGAACCCATTTTTATCACTCGTTACAATATGATGACGAAAACCCTTCCTTTTTTTGTCGCTGAAACAGTTGTTCACAGGCGAAAAAACGACACTGAACGTCCCTTGACTTCAACTCATGAGGAACCCAAGTTCCTTGATCTTAAATCATTTTCAACTCATGCAACCGATTACAAATGGCTTGGCGGTTAACTCCTATTACCGAAGCAAGCTCTACCTGCATTTGACGCGGATCCCCATCAAGCAATGCCGTGTCAATTCAGTGTCTTCGAAGCTTTTTCGTTTTCCCTCACGCGAACGGTCGTCAACATCAAAATCACCGTCTTTAAAGCGACGGAACCAGTCTCGAGACGTTGTTTCACTTAAAGCAGCATCTCCGTAAACGTTTTGAAGCTCTCGAGTAGCTTCAGCCGTCGTTTTCTTTGATTAAAAGAAGAAAATCAATATTTCCCGCATATGAAGATTATTTGGCACAAAATCAACATATTCACACAACCAAAAGAATATGATGTCAAAAGAAAATCACTATTGTGTTAATGCGGTATGTTTACTATATGTTAAATTCAAGCTAAGTTTGGCTCATGACAGAATCGACTAGCATTTACAGCTGGCACCATCTATTCGCAAACAGCGGGAACTTAGTTACGCACCAATAAAAATTTAAAACAAAAATCATTTCCAGCATTTATTGGCTGTTAATTGGCAGATAACTCCATTATTACAAAATGCTAAAACATTTGCGAAAATGCAATCTGAATGCCAACATTTCCACCTCTAAGTCAAAATAAACTTTGCCTAATTATCGTGATAATCTCTCAAAAGTGTAATCTTTTCAAATGGATTTTAAAAAATTGTAAAATTTATCAAAAATATGCCCTTTTCTTTAAGTTTTGCTAATAAAACTGTACATTTCCAAGTGCTTTTTTTAATGGTTATAGTTCATAATTAGCATTAGTGGACAATAACTATAATTTTTGAGAATGTACCCCCTTCCTACGGTCATCATAGTCCGTTATTGGATAAAATAATAAAATATGTTTTATAATGAATGTAAAAAACACACATAAAGCTTTGATCTCGATGAAACTTTTATACCATTATAATGCTTGGACCTTACCGTTATGTACGAAACACAATGTCATTTAAATAACGGCCTCTGGATTGATGGACCCATGTCTTATCCATGGTTATAAATCGATGCAAAAATTCGGCATTATTGTGGTAAACCATCGCTAAACACTCTACTGAAACATCTTCCCAACGCTGTTTGTGCTCTATGGAAAGCAAGCACGGCACCCATCTTGCGCACAGCTTTCTCATCTTTAACTCTTCGGTCAATATACGATACATAACACTTTTTGCTGGCTCGCGGACCTTCAGCCGACGATTATCCAATACCAGTTTATGGTTTTCCTTAACCGTGTCTGGCTTGGGCACCTCAATTGGTCGACCACTACTGCGTTCGTTTTGGCAACTCGTACGGCCTCATTTAAACTCTGCTACCCAATATTTTGCAGCCGTAAACAAGGAGCTGACTTCTCCAGAGTAGAATCTAGCTAGGCTTTAATATTGGTTGGACTGAGACTTTTCAAATGGAAACATTGAATCACATAACGGTGAGCAATCTTTCGAAGTTTAGAAATTCACTGATATCGTTCACTTTTCATGGTTCAAATGAAAATACTTAACAGCACTTTTCACCGAAATAACTTTTTTTTTCAAAACACTGACACTATCTATTCGTCAGGTCGGCTAGTTTTGGAAACGAAAGCTGAAAGATGTCTGCGGTGCTTTAATCGAGTGATAGGGTGGTTAACTTTTGCGCCAGTCTTCATACGATTAATTTAAGATGTAAATTTCCTAGTTTCCCATTTTGCAACTAGAAAACTTTCAATTTTAATTGGAAAAGCAGTAAAGATTTGTGTAGTTTTCAAGAAATTAATTTGATGACCCCCCTCATTTATCTTTTGATATCGTCACCTAAATGATTCATAATTTTGAAAATTTTAATTTTTTAATTTTTTTTTTTTAGCAACGGATGAGTAAACTGTATTTTTTTTTTTTTTTTTATTTTGTTTCAAACAATTATGGAGTTGGGTTTAATTACAACTGCATTATTTTTGCGTCCAATATCTCTTGTCATATAATAAAATGTTTTTTTTTTTTTTTAACAGAAAGTAGTCTATGGGGTTATCCATGTAGTGGTTTTAAAACCGCCGGTCTAGTAAGGCGGTCAGCAGTTAAATACCTGTCATCTGAATCGTTATTTATTTGGTGAAACGTTTGCCGTTTACGAATATGGTTCGTTTAACAACCGAAGAACGCTTAGAATAGTTAAAACTTACTACAAAAGTGGTGACTCAAACGTGACCACTTTTCCTGCATTATGGGGTGATTATAGTCGTCATAATAATCCTACTGTGTAAGGAATTGGCAAGATTAGAAAGACATTTGAAGAGACTGGAAACGTTACAAATGTAGCCAGGCCTGTGCATCATTGCAATGTACGCCCTGCCGAAAATATCGCTTCTCTTAGTGAAAGTGTGACGAGTAACCCGGATTTGTCGATTCCACGACATTCTCAAGAATTGGGCCTATCTTACGGCTCACTATGACGAATTTTGTATTTGGATTTGCAGAGCCCATCTCACGCAACAATTAAACGCCGTTAACCATTCACAACGCCGAAGATGTGCTGATTAGATGCTACAACAACAGGCTTACAATGCAGATTTTTCAAACAAAATTTTCTTCAGTGATGAAAGTCATTTCCCACACGGTGGTTACGTCAACAAGCAAAATTGTCGCATATGGGGCTCGAAGAACTCCATGAATGTGGAAAAGCCAACGCGTTTGGGAAAAAGTGACTGTTTGGTGCGCATTATGGTCCGGAGATGCCATTGGGTAGTATTTTTTCGAAAATGAGACTGAAATGAGAAGCGTAATTTCACGTTGACATTGCGATTTGGCTCCCTTAAACTTCTTTTGTGCGGCTACATCAAAGACCGTGTTTACGCGGGTAATCCGCAAACGTTGAAGATTTTGAGAGCAACATTCGTCAAGCGATAGCGCCCGAAATGTTCAAAAAAGTGGTCGAATACTATTTCAAAAGGATCCACTGCCAGAGGCAATAATTCAAATGACATTGTATTTCTTACATAACGGCAGGGTCCAGGCATTATAATGAAACAAAAGTTTCATCGAAATCACAAGTTTATGTGTTTTTTATGTGTTTGAAACCGAAAAATGCCAAATCAGAGTTTAAAAAATTATGAGTTAAGATTTTTCTTTGTATTGCTATAAGGATATTCTATTAATTTGGAGATTTTAAACTGAAACTACTTACCGCTTCAACACCCAACACCGAACCATGTAGATTGCCATAACGTATCACTCTCAGGCCGCCGGCATTTGTCGATATATTACCGCCTATGTGACAGCTGGATTTTGCTCCCAAATCTAGTGGTACCACAAAACCGGCCTCTCTTGCTTTGGCATCCAAATTCTCCAATATAACACCCGATTCACAAGCGGTTATGCCCGTTATATCATCAATACTCAGAACTTTATTGAGGCGAGCCAAGGATAGAACAATTTCGTCGCACACTGGCACCGAACCGCCTACCAATCCTGTATTGCCACCCTGAGGGCACACAGCCAAACGGCGTTGATTGCAGTACTTAAGAATTTCGGAAATTTCCTGTGTTGAACCCGGACGTAGGACTAGTTTGCTGTTGCCTCTCATGCTACGCAAAAAGTCCACATTGTAACCTTGTAAATCGTCCGTACTATCTTGCAACATATTGGTGGCACCAATTAACGACTCGAAAAAGGTCACATCTTTGTCATTTAATTCAGCATAATCGCCACGCTTGACATTGTGGCGTACCTGGAAGGAAGAAAAACAAACGAGGGAAGAAAATGATTGCCATAGAATTAGTGGTGTGTAAATCATCCCTTTTATTCAGGACACTGGCATTGTACGCAAAGGAGATTAGCTCACTAATCCTTTGTGTGGGTAAGAATTTGTTTCATGTTTCTCTTCTATAGTTGGGCATGAGAAATTGTTGCTTTTAGAGCAAGATGTTAGCAAGGATACGAACTCCTCATTGGCTATATGGAATATGGAATATGGAATATAATGATGGGTAGAAATATCACAAGTATTTATGGATGATGTGAATCTTTGGTCCTTGAAGTAATAAAGAGAATGAGAACCCTATGTGTGTTGTTAAATTCATAATATTATGAAAATCTACATTCTTGGAAAAAATTTGATTCGCCAATATGAAATAAGTTTCTAGTTGTACAAGAGCGATATTTGTTTATTGTATTAGCTAATTATTCCAAAGAAATTAAACCACCTAAATGTTCGCAAACTTCGCATTCGTTATACAGACTATGATTTAAGGATATATATATGAAATCTCCTGGCGTCTATCCAATTGTAGGACGTCCTTGACAAAGAGATGTCATCGCGCTTCAAGAGACACGATAGATAAGAATGCACCCAACAACTTTGACGTCTATTACATAGAGTCACTTACCATTGTTTGAGCACCGGTCATCTCGATGTGTCTGACGAATACTTGGAGTAACCAAACAAGTCTTATGAATGCTTCTATAACTGTTACGTTCGGGATCGTCCTTAAACTATAGGTTCCGTTGAATGAGTCTAAAGATAGAATGCGTGTAAGGTCACTGCATTTGTGAAAAGCTCTCCCGTGTCTCATTCATGTTTGTTAAGGTTTGGTTCATGAAATTCCATTCTGGAAATTTCACGGCCAAAGATGACAACGGTAGCGGCCGATCAAATGAATTTGATTACCATAAAATCAAAGCCGTTATCGAGTTATCGACCCACAGGTTTCTATTCGAGAAGCTGCAGCGAAGCCGAAAATATAGCCGACCATTGGTAAACATTTGAGACAGCTTGGATTCATGAATGATATTTGATATATTCTATGTTTGAACTTCGCACAAATTAAACGACATCCATTTAACAAAGCGCATAAGCGCTTGCAAGTTTTTGCTTAAAAGCAACCAAAATGGTTCCTTTTGGAACAGAATTGTGGATGAGAAGCTAATTCTTTACAACAATGTCAACCGAAAAAGATTCTGGTCCAAATAAGATGAACGCGGTCAAACTCTATCAAAGATTCCATTGCAATAAAGTAAGGTTAAGTTAGCAATTTGAGATTTTAATGGAATGGTTTTCCTTTAAGCATAAAACATAAATTCCGAGGTACATTGTCAGCAATTGATAAAGTTTTATAAAGCACTAAAAGAAAAAACGCTCGATTTTCCCCTATGACAACGTTATTTTCCACATATCCTTGTAGGCTTTGCCAAAAATATTTGTGCTTGGGTGGATGGTAATGCCTAATGTTATTCTGATCTAGCACCTTCGAATTTTTATTTATTCTGGAGTTTGCAAAATATTTCGAAAGGAAAATCTTTCAATACAGATTAGGACATAAAAACCGAGTTGCACCAGTATTTTGTTAAAACTAATCACCGAATCTTCCAATTTGGGACCAAAATGTTGGCAGAAGGTCATTGAGCAAAATGAAACATTGTTGAATAAAATTAATTAATTCGACAAAAAAAATTTTCAAATTTGCTTTGAGTCAAATGTGCGAAATATTTTTTTGCCAACTCAATAATTGATAGCTGCTCTGGGCGTGATATTAAAACGCTTTCAAAGAAAAAAATCCATCTCATGATCTTAGCACCAGAAATTAGATCGGTCGCAAGCAGTGTTGCCAATTTAGTTTTTAGTTTTCATAGCACCAGAAATTAGATCGCTCACAAGCAGTGTTGCCAATTTAGTTTTTTTCCTTTAGCTTTAAGTTTTTTTTTAAATAATTCCACCAAAAATTGCTGCAGTAGCTTTCCAGCGAAATTTGGTGTGACGAATTGGAGGGGAAGCACAGCAATCGAAGCATTTGGAATTATTTTCTACGGGTTGCGTATAATAGATAAGGATGTCTATCCCAGTCGCCACCTAAGAAGAAGAAGTTTTCAGCTTAAAAGAAACAATATGACTATGAAAAGATTTCGCAGCGTTGAAAAAATGGCTCTGCGGAGGAATTAATGTCAGATTCAGAATCCCCAGTTTTTGAGCCATTGCGCTCGGAGATAGGTCAAAACCTTTTTATTCGCTGTGAAATACGAGAGCGATTCCAAAACCAGTTGACCTAATGAAGAAGACATAAAAAAGTTTGGAAAATTTTTTTTTTTTATTCTTCTACATATTCTCCGTTTAGCTCGATATACTTTTTCCGATATTCAATAGCTTCTACATATATCCTGTGTATAGTAAGAGCTGTCCAGTTATTTAGCATAGCCATCGAACGCAGACTCTACCTCTTCATTGTTGGCAGGCAAATATTTTACCACCGAGCCATTTTTTTGAAGTTTAGAAATATAAAATATTTCTTTATTTTTTTTTAAATATTTGTTGTTCTTGAAGAACAACAACAATTTCTTTTTCGTTAAATGAAGCCTTTTTCCATAATTTCGTAAATGGTTTATAGATGGTAGGCATGCATCATGGATATGCATGTGAACCGCTGCTCTGACATACATAGGTTGGTATCTTATATAGGATACTAAAAAAAAAAAACGCATCGGCGCTTAGCGAAATTAACTTGGCAGCACTGCTATTTATGAAATGTTTATTTATTTTGTTTTGTTCTTATTTGTAATCATTTTACCATCCATTCATAAAATAAACATAACTTATTGTTCGCGCAATTAATAAATTAGAATTAAAATTGAATTGGAACGCATAGTATTTGTGCTTGCCATACATAAATGTGGAATGGGCTGCTGTCTCTTAAGTAGTGATCTTTTACAAATGGCAATAACGCCAATAACACACAAAACCAAAATTCACCAACTGATGTTTGCAAAAAATTAACAACTTGTACGAGTATTTACGTTATTTGACGTTCTCTTTCTTCTTTAACGCCTTTGTTTACTTTTGCGTAGCAGAACTTGGTCGCATTGTTATTTTCCATACTTTTCTACTACTTTTTATTACAACTTATCCCCGTTTAGCTTAGCATGCAAAATTATCCCGATACGGGACGGTACGGGAAACGGGTAAGATACCAAAAAAAAACGCAACCATAGATTCGGTTTACTATCCTGAAGTTAATCCCAGCGTATTCCAGTAAACTCTCTTAATTATGTCGGGCCCAAATCTGGTATTGATACATGATGTGGGCATATTTCGGTAGGTACAACCGCAAAAACAATAAATGGATATGGAAGACTGCATAAGAGCAAACCTCATAATGCTTGAGGAAAATAATATTGCCGCGTGCACGGCAATATTGTGACCATTTATAATTCATAATGCTAGAAGACGCTATAAGGAGAAAACTAGATGGATAGCTGTGGGGGGGAAAACTATAGGAAAAAGACCAGAGAGATAAACCGCCTTTTT
>JAHXMU010029968.1:0-13623 GCA_019455685.1 Philornis downsi | reverse complement strand
CCTGATTTGTAGGACAACAAATAAATGTCATTAGATTTATAGAAGGCGATATGAAGGCATAAGCAAATCTTACAATTACTTACCTTATCTACTGTACGATTATAGGCACAGACCACAAAACCATTGGAATCCATGTTCAAGATCAAATTCTGACCCATGACGGCCAAGCCAATCACGCCTATATCAGCTTTTCTGTAAATATTGTTTCAAACAATTACTTATTGCATTAAAAAAAAAGCTAACATGTTAAAACGATTTCTTTATACATTTTCTAACGATTGCAATTTTTTTGCTTGTGGCGGTGATGGTGCATAAACTTGACCTTGAATTTGTGTTCAAGTTTAGCTAACGCTAACGGTTTTAACTTTTATTTATTGTACACAAAATTATGCTGATTTTGTCAATACTTACTGTGGCATATTTTACTAAGTGTTAAACGCAGAAATTATTTTTATTACAAAACTAGGTTTAGAGATCTTTTGCGCCAATTATTCACACCTCTTCCAAACCTGCTTTTTCCACAACCGCCTTATGGTCTGTTTATGTTCGCGATCGCGCGATTACTAAGTTAAATTTGTGCAATAGGTCAAATACGTTCGTTTTGTTCCCAGTAGTTCAGCAGTTTTCTTTTTTTGCTTTGCTCAGTAAAGCTTTCGCTCACACACGAGCTTTGATCAATTGTTGTGTTAAATCAGAGATGGGCAAACCTACACTAATTGTGAGCGCGTCGTGGCGCTTACAACAACGACAGGGAATATGGATAGATAATTTATTTCGCTCTGGAGTGAATTTCGATTGCTTCCAACGTACACACAAGAGCGTAATTTTTGCTCTCTCTCTCTCTTTCCCAACATGGAACTTTAATAGTTTAGCGTTTTCTAACGTCATATATAATCTGCAAAAATAGTAAGTAAAATATGTGAAGTTATAGAGTTATTGCGCAAAGAGAATAACGAAGAGAGCGGGATCATCTTACTCTCTTCGCTCTCTAATTATCTTAACTTTGGTTTCAGAATGAAATAGGTGATCTATCCATACACATTGTCTTTGCTATAGTTTGTGCATAGAATAAATAAAGGCAAGAGAAATTATTTGCTATTGTGAATAGGAGAATATATTAATAACGACTCAAACCGGATAACCAGGGGAAAGAGAGGAAACGTTAAATCGTTTACGTTGAGATTGTTTATTACTATTTGTTATTTATCTGCTTTTATTCATTTATTGCCATAGTTCTGGCTGTAAATATTCACATTTCATTTCACTCAATGTCCCAAAGGGGGAATTTTTATACGCTGCGCTACTTTAACGCCATCAAACGATCATCATCAGCACTATGTTTATCCATTGAAAATAAAATTGATTGATTGATTGATGTATTTACTTACTCTTTCACACAGCAGTGTAAACGGGATTCACGAAACGAAATGATTTGACAAATCTTAATATCTTCTCCTTACACAGAGAAGAATTACAAATAGAGACCGCATTTGTTTCTGTTATCAGAGAGTTGATAAGTTTACATGTGTTTATTAATATTTTTATAGATTGCAATAAGGTACGGGGACGGTCCCAAAACTAGCCGACCTGCCAGTAGTTTGAAGAAAAAAATGTTTTGGTGAAAAGTGGCAACCTTATAAAGCATATACTTTAAGTTTCAAGGCGTCCCGTTGTTTAGTATTTTTATTTGAGCCATCAGAAGTAAACGGTCTCAGTGCATTTGTAAACATGCAAAAAATTGGTCACTGCTGTGGAACCTACCTGATTATTTAATTTTGAGCCATCAATGTAGAAGTCGACATACAGTCTATACCAGGAGTTCTACATTTTCATGTATCTCTATCTGGTATAAGTATATGGTCCTTCTTGCCGAACAGTGGTTCAGCCAGAGTATAGTTAATGGTGCCTGTTTTACCAGGCACCATGTTAAGGATCAAACTGTGACCATAACCACGGTTTAACCGCTGAGACAGCTCTCTTAGTCTTACTGTCGTAGCTGCGGCAGTCTGCATACTAACTATGTCCAGAAGTAGTAAATGTAAAATTACATTTAGTGCTACGATAGGGTGGTGTAGAGAGCACCTGTGATGCACAAACTAGCCATTCTTCGAACCTTGTCTAGTATCCTACAGTATGTGGACTTCTCAAGAGCCTTCCATCAGACGATGACTCCTTACTACTGCAGTATACAACCAGTGAACAATGCGAGGCTTTAATCCCCATTGTTTCCCTATTGCCAGCTTGCACACATATAGCGCCACTGTGGCCTTTTGCGCCCTGTTCAGAATGTTGAGTTTAAAATTCAACTTCTTGTCCAATAATACACCAAGGTATTTTG
Organism: Philornis downsi; assembly: GCA_019455685.1. NCBI lineage: Eukaryota > Metazoa > Arthropoda > Insecta > Diptera > Muscidae > Philornis > Philornis downsi. The sequence goes on along the minus strand of JAHXMU010029968.1, from coordinate 11,285 downwards.
CAAGGTCCGCGAAAGGAATTTCAGTACCTCCAAGGGAGATAGGATCCACAGATGAAACCTTGTACCTCCTGGTGAACAGAGACACTTCGGTCTTGTTTGGATTTACTTTGAGACCGTTTTCTCCCGCCCACTTCGTTACAATGACAAGGGCTCCTTGAGTGTTCCCAAAATACCTCCCCCTAACTGCTATTGCCACATTGTCTGAGTAGGCGACAATCTTGACACCAGCCCCCTCTAAAGAGAAAAGAATAATGCCATTAGTATTCCTCTACTGACAAATCTGTTTAGGTCCGCCGACCCCAATTTAGCCCAAATACGTCTCTTTGTAAGAAGATCGTACACTAGCCTGCTAATACTGACGTCTATTCCCAGGTTTGATAGTGCTGCGACTATGGCATCGAGAGAAACGTTATTAAACGCCCCTTCTACATCTAGAAAGGCTACCAAAGTATACTACTTGACGGCGAGTGGACTTTCGATAAATCCGACCAAGTTGTGCAGGGCAGTCTCAGTGGACCTAATTTTGCAGTAAGCGTGTCGTCTATCCGACAGCAGCTTCTGGTCTACGCTCATCCTAAGGTAGCTGTCAATGAGCCTCTCCAGTGTTTTGAGGAGAAACGATGACAGGCTGATAGCTCTAAAATCCTTTGATCCCCTATGGGAGGTTTACCCGGCTTTGAGAATAAAGACCACCTTAGTCTAACTCCACATAGCAGGGATATAAGTTAGGTCGATACAGCCGATATAGATCTCATGAAGCCATGGGATCAGCGTACCAGCCACCACTTGTAGTTCACACGGTGAAATCATGGCCGGTCAAGGTGACTTGGAGTGTTCAAAACCTCTAATTGCCCACGATATTTTGAGTTTGGTTTAGATTTCAATGGCAACAACCGACGGTTGATTTGACGCAGTGTTGTCCGGGACAGTTCCGTTTCGGGAATTACCAGAAAAATTAATATCCAAGAGCAACTCCAGTGATTCTTTACTGAATGTTGGCCAATCACCCTGCGGTTTCCTAAGAAAACCTACTGTGCTTCGGAAGTGTATTCAACTTTGTTACAGAATTGACTCTAGGACTTCCTGTTAAATGCTACCTTATACTTGTTCATGTCTGCTTTCCTGACATTCAGTGGAAAAACAGTTTCTTGAACCCAGGGTATTGAATATTGCTGGAAAAATGGTACCGAGCCAAAAGGAGATTATGTTAAAGATAAAAATATAGTAACATTTTTCCAACTTCTTTGTGTCTTCTTTGTTAAGGCGGCTGGTTTTGGCACCGCCTTCGTAATTATTAGCACTTGAAAACAATCGCATCTGTTATTATAAAAATCTAAAAAATCAAAGTTCCATATTGTGAAAGAGAGCGCAAATTTATGCTTTTGAGTTAGCGTTCAAACTTAACAAAATTCACTTCCGAGACAAACGCGGCATTCTTTCCATCATTTTCGAATTAAAATTTTAGGTTGGACATAAAAATTTGGAAGGTTGTTGATTGCTCTGAATGCAATTCTCTAAAATAACAACATGTCCATAATATAATTTCAACCGGGTCCAATACATTAACATCTGCATTGAGATTCTTCAAATATATTTAATAAATTTTAAATTGGGTAAAATTCAAATTTTATCAATTTATTAAAAACTATCAACTACAAAATTACGTTCAAACTTAAAAGTGACATTCCCCGTACCCAGTTTATTACAGCCAATATTTTTCATTTTCATATTTATGCTATGTTACTGCATTTAAGAAAAATAAACTCTTAATTTAAAACTTTGTAGGGGTTCAAAATGCCATTGGGATCCAAGAGTTTTTTCATTTTACGCATCAGCACTATCGCTTCGCTGCTCTTAGAAAGTCCCAAATAGTTTCGTTTCATAAATCCTATGCCATGTTCGGCGCTAATGCTGCCCTTAAGTTGGGCCGTATACTCATATATAAATGGTTCCAATTCTTTGTGCAATTCTTTTGAATACTCTGCACAAGAGACATTCAAATGAAGATTTAAGTCACCCAAATGGCCGTAGCCGCAGACGCGTTTTGCCATATGACCCACACGTTTATCGACCACAAGGACAATATCGTAAAAGGATCGCAGAGGCAGAGATATATCATATTTAAAGCAGCAGCCATCTCGAGTCAATGCCGTCGCTATGGATTCACGTACATTCCAAATATCACGCATTTTACTCGGTTCATCGGTTATGGTGCCATCTACCACATCGCCCTTGTCCATCGTCAACTGAAGGAAATTGTTAACTTTTTCCATATCATGATCGGAATTACTGCCGGATGTTTCGATGATCATATAGAATGGATAACCCTCAATTGGAGATCTAAAATAATACAATTTTAAACTAACATAAAATCGCAAACCAACAATCATAAGGTCTACAAACTTTAGGTTAAAATTCTCCACACTAGCAGATAAGGATTTAGCATCAATCATTTCACAGGACGACAAAATTTCACCCAAATGACGTTTGGCATTTTTGAAAGTTTGCAAAACGGCTTCAAATGAATTCAAAGCTGTAAATGGAATAAATTCATAAAGTGCAAACCTGATGTGGATATCAAAGTGCTACTACAAGTTTATACCTAAAAAGGCCAAATGTACTGAATCGGAAATTGCTGGACATAAAATTGCCGCTTTCGTGATCACTCCTAAAGTTCCCTCAGATCCAATAAAAAGATGTTTCAAATGGTAGCCGGTGTTGTCCTTTTTAAAGTCAGACATTAAATCTACAATTTGGCCATCAGCAAGAACCTGGAAAGAATATGAATAGAATATGTTAAAATAAATAGAATGAATGGTGAATATGAATGAAAAAACAATGCAACAGTTCCAGTCAAGGAGTTTCTGCGAGAAATAACAGCTAACTAACATTTACTCGTACATATCTCCAAGTGGAGGTTGGCTATATTAAATTGCATTTTTTAAAACTTCCAAACATTTGTGACACAAAAAAATCATTTTGGATTTCCGAACTAATCATACGACTGACAGGGAATGTATAAGAGATTTATTCAGAAGAACTAATTTTTGAACACAGGCTGAACTACAGGGTGTTGAAATAAACTACCTCGAGCGCGAAAAAACTTACTCCCACAAATGGTAACCGGTTGTAAAGACGTTGAAAATCTTGCAATCTGTGCACAAGTCCATGGGAAGACATATTTGCATTACTAAGTTATGTGCTGTGGTTACAAGGGGTGTTTTATTTATAGGTGCACAACTAAGTTTTGTTTTTTTTTTATAAAAATGCAACTTTAGTATGAAAACATGTTTACAAACGATTCATCGAAAGTATTGTCCATCGCTAGCTACTAGTTTTTCCCACCTATCAATTGCGCTAAAACTGCTCATCTTTTGAGGCTATCCACGAATCTAGGCATTCCTTGATGTAGTCATATGAGTGGAACTGCTGATCAGCCAGATCCTGTGACATCGATCGGAACAAGTTGTAATCGGACGGCGCAATATCTGGAGAATATGGTGAATGGGGCAAGAGTTCCCATTTTAATGTTTCCAGGCGGGTTTTAACGGGATTGGTCACGTGAGGCCGAGCGTTATAATGCTGAAGAATCACTTTTTCGTGCCCGTCCGTATATTGTGGGCATTTCTCGCGCAGGGCTCGACTCAATCGCATTAATTGAAGTCGATCTCCAGTGATGGTTTCGCTTGATTTCAACAGCTCGTAATAAATAACACCGACCCCGTCCCACCAAATACAGAGCATAATCTTCACAGCGTGAATATTTGGGCGAGGTGACGATGTAGGAGCATGACCGGGCAGCCCTCATGATTTTCTTTCCTTTGGATTTCTGTAATGAACCCATTTTTATCACTCGTTACAATATGATGACGAAAACCCTTCCTTTTTTTGTCGCTGAAACAGTTGTTCACAGGCGAAAAAACGACACTGAACGTCCCTTGACTTCAACTCATGAGGAACCCAAGTTCCTTGATCTTAAATCATTTTCAACTCATGCAACCGATTACAAATGGCTTGGCGGTTAACTCCTATTACCGAAGCAAGCTCTACCTGCATTTGACGCGGATCCCCATCAAGCAATGCCGTGTCAATTCAGTGTCTTCGAAGCTTTTTCGTTTTCCCTCACGCGAACGGTCGTCAACATCAAAATCACCGTCTTTAAAGCGACGGAACCAGTCTCGAGACGTTGTTTCACTTAAAGCAGCATCTCCGTAAACGTTTTGAAGCTCTCGAGTAGCTTCAGCCGTCGTTTTCTTTGATTAAAAGAAGAAAATCAATATTTCCCGCATATGAAGATTATTTGGCACAAAATCAACATATTCACACAACCAAAAGAATATGATGTCAAAAGAAAATCACTATTGTGTTAATGCGGTATGTTTACTATATGTTAAATTCAAGCTAAGTTTGGCTCATGACAGAATCGACTAGCATTTACAGCTGGCACCATCTATTCGCAAACAGCGGGAACTTAGTTACGCACCAATAAAAATTTAAAACAAAAATCATTTCCAGCATTTATTGGCTGTTAATTGGCAGATAACTCCATTATTACAAAATGCTAAAACATTTGCGAAAATGCAATCTGAATGCCAACATTTCCACCTCTAAGTCAAAATAAACTTTGCCTAATTATCGTGATAATCTCTCAAAAGTGTAATCTTTTCAAATGGATTTTAAAAAATTGTAAAATTTATCAAAAATATGCCCTTTTCTTTAAGTTTTGCTAATAAAACTGTACATTTCCAAGTGCTTTTTTTAATGGTTATAGTTCATAATTAGCATTAGTGGACAATAACTATAATTTTTGAGAATGTACCCCCTTCCTACGGTCATCATAGTCCGTTATTGGATAAAATAATAAAATATGTTTTATAATGAATGTAAAAAACACACATAAAGCTTTGATCTCGATGAAACTTTTATACCATTATAATGCTTGGACCTTACCGTTATGTACGAAACACAATGTCATTTAAATAACGGCCTCTGGATTGATGGACCCATGTCTTATCCATGGTTATAAATCGATGCAAAAATTCGGCATTATTGTGGTAAACCATCGCTAAACACTCTACTGAAACATCTTCCCAACGCTGTTTGTGCTCTATGGAAAGCAAGCACGGCACCCATCTTGCGCACAGCTTTCTCATCTTTAACTCTTCGGTCAATATACGATACATAACACTTTTTGCTGGCTCGCGGACCTTCAGCCGACGATTATCCAATACCAGTTTATGGTTTTCCTTAACCGTGTCTGGCTTGGGCACCTCAATTGGTCGACCACTACTGCGTTCGTTTTGGCAACTCGTACGGCCTCATTTAAACTCTGCTACCCAATATTTTGCAGCCGTAAACAAGGAGCTGACTTCTCCAGAGTAGAATCTAGCTAGGCTTTAATATTGGTTGGACTGAGACTTTTCAAATGGAAACATTGAATCACATAACGGTGAGCAATCTTTCGAAGTTTAGAAATTCACTGATATCGTTCACTTTTCATGGTTCAAATGAAAATACTTAACAGCACTTTTCACCGAAATAACTTTTTTTTTCAAAACACTGACACTATCTATTCGTCAGGTCGGCTAGTTTTGGAAACGAAAGCTGAAAGATGTCTGCGGTGCTTTAATCGAGTGATAGGGTGGTTAACTTTTGCGCCAGTCTTCATACGATTAATTTAAGATGTAAATTTCCTAGTTTCCCATTTTGCAACTAGAAAACTTTCAATTTTAATTGGAAAAGCAGTAAAGATTTGTGTAGTTTTCAAGAAATTAATTTGATGACCCCCCTCATTTATCTTTTGATATCGTCACCTAAATGATTCATAATTTTGAAAATTTTAATTTTTTAATTTTTTTTTTTAGCAACGGATGAGTAAACTGTATTTTTTTTTTTTTTTTTATTTTCTTTCAAACAATTATGGAGTTGGGTTTAATTACAACTGCATTATTTTTGCGTCCAATATCTCTTGTCATATAATAAAATGTTTTTTTTTTTTTTAACAGAAAGTAGTCTATGGGGTTATCCATGTAGTGGTTTTAAAACCGCCGGTCTAGTAAGGCGGTCAGCAGTTAAATACCTGTCATCTGAATCGTTATTTATTTGGTGAAACGTTTGCCGTTTACGAATATGGTTCGTTTAACAACCGAAGAACGCTTAGAATAGTTAAAACTTACTACAAAAGTGGTGACTCAAACGTGACCACTTTTCCTGCATTATGGGGTGATTATAGTCGTCATAATAATCCTACTGTGTAAGGAATTGGCAAGATTAGAAAGACATTTGAAGAGACTGGAAACGTTACAAATGTAGCCAGGCCTGTGCATCATTGCAATGTACGCCCTGCCGAAAATATCGCTTCTCTTAGTGAAAGTGTGACGAGTAACCCGGATTTGTCGATTCCACGACATTCTCAAGAATTGGGCCTATCTTACGGCTCACTATGACGAATTTTGTATTTGGATTTGCAGAGCCCATCTCACGCAACAATTAAACGCCGTTAACCATTCACAACGCCGAAGATGTGCTGATTAGATGCTACAACAACAGGCTTACAATGCAGATTTTTCAAACAAAATTTTCTTCAGTGATGAAAGTCATTTCCCACACGGTGGTTACGTCAACAAGCAAAATTGTCGCATATGGGGCTCGAAGAACTCCATGAATGTGGAAAAGCCAACGCGTTTGGGAAAAAGTGACTGTTTGGTGCGCATTATGGTCCGGAGATGCCATTGGGTAGTATTTTTTCGAAAATGAGACTGAAATGAGAAGCGTAATTTCACGTTGACATTGCGATTTGGCTCCCTTAAACTTCTTTTGTGCGGCTACATCAAAGACCGTGTTTACGCGGGTAATCCGCAAACGTTGAAGATTTTGAGAGCAACATTCGTCAAGCGATAGCGCCCGAAATGTTCAAAAAAGTGGTCGAATACTATTTCAAAAGGATCCACTGCCAGAGGCAATAATTCAAATGACATTGTATTTCTTACATAACGGCAGGGTCCAGGCATTATAATGAAACAAAAGTTTCATCGAAATCACAAGTTTATGTGTTTTTTATGTGTTTGAAACCGAAAAATGCCAAATCAGAGTTTAAAAAATTATGAGTTAAGATTTTTCTTTGTATTGCTATAAGGATATTCTATTAATTTGGAGATTTTAAACTGAAACTACTTACCGCTTCAACACCCAACACCGAACCATGTAGATTGCCATAACGTATCACTCTCAGGCCGCCGGCATTTGTCGATATATTACCGCCTATGTGACAGCTGGATTTTGCTCCCAAATCTAGTGGTACCACAAAACCGGCCTCTCTTGCTTTGGCATCCAAATTCTCCAATATAACACCCGATTCACAAGCGGTTATGCCCGTTATATCATCAATACTCAGAACTTTATTGAGGCGAGCCAAGGATAGAACAATTTCGTCGCACACTGGCACCGAACCGCCTACCAATCCTGTATTGCCACCCTGAGGGCACACAGCCAAACGGCGTTGATTGCAGTACTTAAGAATTTCGGAAATTTCCTGTGTTGAACCCGGACGTAGGACTAGTTTGCTGTTGCCTCTCATGCTACGCAAAAAGTCCACATTGTAACCTTGTAAATCGTCCGTACTATCTTGCAACATATTGGTGGCACCAATTAACGACTCGAAAAAGGTCACATCTTTGTCATTTAATTCAGCATAATCGCCACGCTTGACATTGTGGCGTACCTGGAAGGAAGAAAAACAAACGAGGGAAGAAAATGATTGCCATAGAATTAGTGGTGTGTAAATCATCCCTTTTATTCAGGACACTGGCATTGTACGCAAAGGAGATTAGCTCACTAATCCTTTGTGTGGGTAAGAATTTGTTTCATGTTTCTCTTCTATAGTTGGGCATGAGAAATTGTTGCTTTTAGAGCAAGATGTTAGCAAGGATACGAACTCCTCATTGGCTATATGGAATATGGAATATGGAATATAATGATGGGTAGAAATATCACAAGTATTTATGGATGATGTGAATCTTTGGTCCTTGAAGTAATAAAGAGAATGAGAACCCTATGTGTGTTGTTAAATTCATAATATTATGAAAATCTACATTCTTGGAAAAAATTTGATTCGCCAATATGAAATAAGTTTCTAGTTGTACAAGAGCGATATTTGTTTATTGTATTAGCTAATTATTCCAAAGAAATTAAACCACCTAAATGTTCGCAAACTTCGCATTCGTTATACAGACTATGATTTAAGGATATATATATGAAATCTCCTGGCGTCTATCCAATTGTAGGACGTCCTTGACAAAGAGATGTCATCGCGCTTCAAGAGACACGATAGATAAGAATGCACCCAACAACTTTGACGTCTATTACATAGAGTCACTTACCATTGTTTGAGCACCGGTCATCTCGATGTGTCTGACGAATACTTGGAGTAACCAAACAAGTCTTATGAATGCTTCTATAACTGTTACGTTCGGGATCGTCCTTAAACTATAGGTTCCGTTGAATGAGTCTAAAGATAGAATGCGTGTAAGGTCACTGCATTTGTGAAAAGCTCTCCCGTGTCTCATTCATGTTTGTTAAGGTTTGGTTCATGAAATTCCATTCTGGAAATTTCACGGCCAAAGATGACAACGGTAGCGGCCGATCAAATGAATTTGATTACCATAAAATCAAAGCCGTTATCGAGTTATCGACCCACAGGTTTCTATTCGAGAAGCTGCAGCGAAGCCGAAAATATAGCCGACCATTGGTAAACATTTGAGACAGCTTGGATTCATGAATGATATTTGATATATTCTATGTTTGAACTTCGCACAAATTAAACGACATCCATTTAACAAAGCGCATAAGCGCTTGCAAGTTTTTGCTTAAAAGCAACCAAAATGGTTCCTTTTGGAACAGAATTGTGGATGAGAAGCTAATTCTTTACAACAATGTCAACCGAAAAAGATTCTGGTCCAAATAAGATGAACGCGGTCAAACTCTATCAAAGATTCCATTGCAATAAAGTAAGGTTAAGTTAGCAATTTGAGATTTTAATGGAATGGTTTTCCTTTAAGCATAAAACATAAATTCCGAGGTACATTGTCAGCAATTGATAAAGTTTTATAAAGCACTAAAAGAAAAAACGCTCGATTTTCCCCTATGACAACGTTATTTTCCACATATCCTTGTAGGCTTTGCCAAAAATATTTGTGCTTGGGTGGATGGTAATGCCTAATGTTATTCTGATCTAGCACCTTCGAATTTTTATTTATTCTGGAGTTTGCAAAATATTTCGAAAGGAAAATCTTTCAATACAGATTAGGACATAAAAACCGAGTTGCACCAGTATTTTGTTAAAACTAATCACCGAATCTTCCAATTTGGGACCAAAATGTTGGCAGAAGGTCATTGAGCAAAATGAAACATTGTTGAATAAAATTAATTAATTCGACAAAAAAAATTTTCAAATTTGCTTTGAGTCAAATGTGCGAAATATTTTTTTGCCAACTCAATAATTGATAGCTGCTCTGGGCGTGATATTAAAACGCTTTCAAAGAAAAAAATCCATCTCATGATCTTAGCACCAGAAATTAGATCGGTCGCAAGCAGTGTTGCCAATTTAGTTTTTAGTTTTCATAGCACCAGAAATTAGATCGCTCACAAGCAGTGTTGCCAATTTAGTTTTTTTCCTTTAGCTTTAAGTTTTTTTTTAAATAATTCCACCAAAAATTGCTGCAGTAGCTTTCCAGCGAAATTTGGTGTGACGAATTGGAGGGGAAGCACAGCAATCGAAGCATTTGGAATTATTTTCTACGGGTTGCGTATAATAGATAAGGATGTCTATCCCAGTCGCCACCTAAGAAGAAGAAGTTTTCAGCTTAAAAGAAACAATATGACTATGAAAAGATTTCGCAGCGTTGAAAAAATGGCTCTGCGGAGGAATTAATGTCAGATTCAGAATCCCCAGTTTTTGAGCCATTGCGCTCGGAGATAGGTCAAAACCTTTTTATTCGCTGTGAAATACGAGAGCGATTCCAAAACCAGTTGACCTAATGAAGAAGACATAAAAAAGTTTGGAAAATTTTTTTTTTTTATTCTTCTACATATTCTCCGTTTAGCTCGATATACTTTTTCCGATATTCAATAGCTTCTACATATATCCTGTGTATAGTAAGAGCTGTCCAGTTATTTAGCATAGCCATCGAACGCAGACTCTACCTCTTCATTGTTGGCAGGCAAATATTTTACCACCGAGCCATTTTTTTGAAGTTTAGAAATATAAAATATTTCTTTATTTTTTTTTAAATATTTGTTGTTCTTGAAGAACAACAACAATTTCTTTTTCGTTAAATGAAGCCTTTTTCCATAATTTCGTAAATGGTTTATAGATGGTAGGCATGCATCATGGATATGCATGTGAACCGCTGCTCTGACATACATAGGTTGGTATCTTATATAGGATACTAAAAAAAAAAACGCATCGGCGCTTAGCGAAATTAACTTGGCAGCACTGCTATTTATGAAATGTTTATTTATTTTGTTTTGTTCTTATTTGTAATCATTTTACCATCCATTCATAAAATAAACATAACTTATTGTTCGCGCAATTAATAAATTAGAATTAAAATTGAATTGGAACGCATAGTATTTGTGCTTGCCATACATAAATGTGGAATGGGCTGCTGTCTCTTAAGTAGTGATCTTTTACAAATGGCAATAACGCCAATAACACACAAAACCAAAATTCACCAACTGATGTTTGCAAAAAATTAACAACTTGTACGAGTATTTACGTTATTTGACGTTCTCTTTCTTCTTTAACGCCTTTGTTTACTTTTGCGTAGCAGAACTTGGTCGCATTGTTATTTTCCATACTTTTCTACTACTTTTTATTACAACTTATCCCCGTTTAGCTTAGCATGCAAAATTATCCCGATACGGGACGGTACGGGAAACGGGTAAGATACCAAAAAAAAACGCAACCATAGATTCGGTTTACTATCCTGAAGTTAATCCCAGCGTATTCCAGTAAACTCTCTTAATTATGTCGGGCCCAAATCTGGTATTGATACATGATGTGGGCATATTTCGGTAGGTACAACCGCAAAAACAATAAATGGATATGGAAGACTGCATAAGAGCAAACCTCATAATGCTTGAGGAAAATAATATTGCCGCGTGCACGGCAATATTGTGACCATTTATAATTCATAATGCTAGAAGACGCTATAAGGAGAAAACTAGATGGATAGCTGTGGGGGGAAAACTATAGGAAAAAGACCAGAGAGATAAACCGCCTTTTT
>JAHXMU010029933.1:0-10886 GCA_019455685.1 Philornis downsi | reverse complement strand
GACTTTTCATGCAGGTACCTTCATAGACGATTTTTATTTAAAATATTACATATACATACTCATGTTGAAAAAAAAACCTTTACAGACATTTGTCATAAAAAAAAGCATTTTTATCTTCACAGGAAAATGTCTTCATAAATACATTTCATGTAAAGAAATTTTTCATTGACGCCTTCCATATAAAGAAAAGCGTTACATGAACATTTTTCGTAAAGAAAAATGCCTTCATAGACAACCTTCATATAGGAAAGTCTATTCATAGACGTTGTTCTTACGGAAAGTGTCTTCATAGACGTTCTTCATATAGAAAAGTGTCTTCATAGACACTTTCACGCATGAAAACGTTCTCGTATACACTTAGTAAAGTTTCTTAATACACACCTTTCATATAGTGAAAGTGTCTTCATAGAAACTTTTCATGTAGTAAAGCGCTTTTATAGTCACTTTTTAAACTGGAAAGTTTCCTCATAGGCACCCTTCAAGTTTCTCCATGGACATTTGGAAAAGTGTATCCACTGACTACTTTCATATAGGAAAAAGCCTTTTCACTTTTCACATAAGAAACTTTTCACTTTCACATTTCATATAAGAAAACGTCTTAATGGAAACTTTTCATATAGGAAAGTGTCTTCATAGACACTGTTCATGTAGAAAAGTGTCTTCATAGACATTTTTCACATAGTAAAATGTCTTTACTGAATGCTATCTTATAGGAAAGTCTTTTCATAAACACTTTTCATATAAGAAAGTGCCATCATGGACACTTTTCATATAAGAAAGTGCCCATCATGAACATTTTTCATATAATAAAGTGCCCATCATGGCAATTTTCATTTAAGAAAGTGTCTTCATAGACATTTTCCGTACAAGAAAGCATCTATATAAACACTTTTCACACTGAAAAGTGTCTACATCTGATTTCTTTCATTTTCCTTTATGATTTTTTTTTATTTCTATAGAAAAAAAAATTTCAATGTGAAAAAAATCTTTATAAACACTTTGATTTTGGAAATTGTCTTCAATTGAAAACTGTGTATGAAGGCACATTTTCATACAGAACAAGCCCTCCATAAACAAATTTCTCAAAGTAATGTGTCTTTACTGACACTTTCCATGTAGGCAAGTGTCTTCATAGACACTTTTCACATGGGAAAGTATCTTCGTAGACACTTTTAACATAGGAAAGTATCCTCATAGACACTTTTTGTATAGGAAATTGTTTTCATTAGCATTTCTCATGTAAGGAAGTTTCGTTTTTGTGTGTGATTTTTTATGAAAAGCGTCTGCGTAAGCAGTTTTTACAAAGAAAAGTGAAAGTTCCATCTTCGACACTTTTCATATTGGAAAGTGCCTTCATCGAGTTTTTTCATATAGAAAAATGTCTTCTTTTCATGTAGAAAAGTGTTTTCATTTAGGAAAATTTCTTAAAAGACACTTTTCATATAACAACGTTTCTCTATAGACACCTGTTATATAGGAAAGTTGCTTCATAGACACCTTTTCCATATAAAAGTATCTTCATAGACAATCTTTATGTGAAGACACTGTTCTATTGATTTTATTTGTTGATGTCTCACATGAAGAGTAGTCATCTCCCTTCTAAATAATATCATTTGCGCGACGGAAAAGTCCACAAAGATAATGTTTAATCGTATATTTAAAATATGACAGTGTTAAGTAAAAGGTGTTGCTTAGTACAAGCCTCGTAATTTTTTATTTTAGCGATTTTTTCATTTTGGCGATTTTTGAAAAATTTTTATCACTATGTGACGGTTTACAGTTTGTCCAACATCCATAAGAAATTTTCAAAGATTATTGATATTTTCACGTTTGGGCGCTTCGTTTTTTAGATATGGTGTTTTTATGTTTTTATACCTACCCGGGGGAATTATTTGATGCGGCAAGAATGTAGCATCCACATCGTAGTCGGGTATTGCAAATGAGCTGAATGGGACCACCTCTTATGGGACCTCCCATACAAATTAACCGAATCTCCAGAATTCGATTTTTTTTTCGCTGTAACTCCAAATTCGTGTACTGCAACAACCTAAATTGTTATCGATTGCTTTCATCTCCAATTCTTGGTGAATTTTAAAAAAATTGATCGCTTACCCGTGCCGCTTGTGGTACCTAATACATAAATGACTAATGACTATGACTAAATGACTTTTTTAACACAATTATACATCTATACAATCACTTCTTCTGCCCGCTTACACTAAATTCAGTTAAGGATTTGCTAATGTAGCGCCTAGGATTTAAAACAAAACTCATTCTCACACACTGTTTGGTACCTCCCATAGAAATTGAATTGATAGAATTGATTGAAAGTCGAAAACGCATTCAATTCAGGTAAATATTTGTGCTTGGGGGTTTTTGGGGTCGCTGATTACGAATCTGATGTCAAAATTTGAAAAAACAAAATGGCGGAACCAATATGGATGACTTGTTTGAAAAACGCATTTTATTTATACATAATGACAATGATTAGCTTAAAATTAGGTTTTAACAGAAATTAAATTAAATTTATAATGATGGATAGATACTTCAGAAATTATCATTAAGTTTTTGAGTAAATTTTAAAAAAACGAAATATTACGAAACAAAAAATTCTGAAATTATGTATTCATTAAATAGTCTAGTTGGTTAGGTACAACTTTAAAAATCTTCGTTAGAAGAATCACTTGATTCACAGTCAGTAGATTCAACTGGAAAAAAGCTTGAGCTTTCCTCAGTTATTGAAATATTTGGCGCATTTTATAACTGTACTGCTTCTGGCAGTAATGATTTAAACTTTGTATAGGGTAATTTGCGCAAGCTAGATATATATGGGTCAGATGATAATAGAAGCCGTGAAAAAAGGTCTTCCATAGTTTTTACTCGTGAACATTTTCTCGTAAAAACTGAACTTTGAACTTTTTAATGCATTTATTATTGGACTCTTGAGCATCTTCAGACATTTGTCCGATTGGTAATATAGAATTAGTTAAATGAATGGAATAAAAAAAAAGAAAACAGAGTCATTAAAAAACTGTGTTTTTGTTCTTGTTTTTACGAATCCTCGCTCCAGTATATTTTGTGGCACTTTTGTGATAATTTCATTCAAATCATTCAAAAGTAGCAACAATATTTATCATTTTTTCTTACGAACCGTTAACCAAGAAGTAAAAGGAAATCTGGAATATTTGACATTAAATTGTTTTTGTTCTCGCACCACAAATTTTAAAGAGAAATAATCAAATGACTTTAAAATAAATATAATCGGGCTTAATTTAAATAATTATCAAAAGTTTCTGCACATGTTTAAAATATTTAACATTGAGGAAAATGCACCTTAGTTACAAAAACTTGAACCAATGTCCATTAAACAACGCATTAATCTATAGGTACAACCTACAACAAGCCCGACCGTCGAACAACGGGCAGCAATATGACTTTTCTCCCTGTTCTTACAATTTTCCGTTTATTTTCAGACAAATCATTCCTTTGTTAATATCACATACATAATTATTATAAATTTAGGACATCATGATAAAATTGTAATCACTCTTCCCTTTCGAATCCATATTTTAGATTATTTTTGTTGTAATTTGTGTAGGTTTGCCTTCGTTTTCAACAGAACTCTCATAAACACGCTTGAATCTCGACGCGTCTGGATCGAGCAACGGTCACTTTTAAACTGGGACACCACAGCACGTATAAGTGATCATGCCCTCCCGAATTTGAATTTCGACCCCCGGACTATTACTCTACCAATCCCAAACCCTTCTATCCCCGTTAAAGGAACTTCGTTTTTCGACTTTTGGCCACGAATTTGGCAATCGGCCTCAGTGTGTGGTGGAAGGATTCATCCACCTCGCTGTAAGCAAAACGAATGATGTCAGCATGGTGATAAACAGGAGAGTATTGCTTGTTAACAGATATTACTGTGGGCTAAGCAAGCGATTCATTGCTATAGCCGCAAAGCCGACAAGCCGACAAACAAAAATCCGACTGTACCAGACGTTGGTTCTAGGCGCCTTGTTATGTGGTGCAGAATCCTGTTATGTGGTGCGGAATCCAGTACTGGCAGTTTTCGAGAGCAAAATATTCCGGAAAATTTATGGACCCATCATCGTTAACGTATCGGTGTCGCATGAACAATGAGCTGTATAAAGACATCGACGTGGTCAAATGCATTAATATACAGCGATTACGTTGGCTGGGCCATATTATGCGGATGGACCCAAATGCTCCGGCACGGGAAGTTTCCGACAACGAACTCGATGGACGGCGTAGAAGAGGGCCTTCTGTTGGAAGGACCAGACTTACTATCGAAATTTGGAAGAGAAGCGCAGAAGATCGAAACGTTTGAAATTATTTCCTTAGGGCGGCATATAAAAGATAAGGATGTCAATTCCAGTTGCCATCTAAAAAGAAGAAGAAAAAGTCCTGATTTTTGCCGGAATTAGAGAAAATCGACTGACTACGCAAGTATACTTATGTTTACAACAAATCAAGTCAAATTAAAATAAAAATGGACCACAATGTCACGCCCCCTCTAGTATAACCCATACAGATTCCTGTACTGTTGTTTTTTTTTATATTTTGAAGCAAAAATGGTTAAAGTGATAACCTACGGCTGGAAATGATGTGTATGCTATAGCCGTGAATCATGACCCTAGAATTTGTACCTATACAGTACATTCTTATAGTTTCTAATTCAGAATTTCTTCATGACATTAAACGGTCCGAGAATGGAATCGAAGCTTGCACTATGGTTTTTTATGACTATAAACTAACTGATGAAAAACTGGAGTTCTTTATCTATATCGCATTGCGATTTTAACGATACGCACACATGACTCCGCCAATTTGCTACTGCCATAAGAAGATTCTGTTGAGAAAATTAATCAATTTACATAAAATGTTTGTTGATCTGCTTCGTAGAAAGCGATTCCGCACTTGGCGGTCACTACATATAAATCATGCCACCACAAATAGGCCAAAAGCTCCGTATACCCTTCGCAATCCAAAAAATGTGTACTCGTATAAACTTACAGCGTTTATACTTATTTGAATTATAAGCAAAATCTTATTACTGACTATTCTAGCTACAAAAGTTTTCTTAATGAATTGTTTTATCCATAAAGTACACAAATGTGCTATACCTAAATATATACTATATGTATGTACTATACCTATAATATACCTAAATGAATTGCCAACCTAACTTTATAAATGAAATCATTGTGAATTATCTTGAATATAAAAATGAACAGTGCAAAGCTTCGTGGCAAGTTCGTGGAACCAGTATCGGCCACTTAACTTTTCTAAGCCTACTGATGAGCACTTTTCTACTCTCAAAATAAAACATCTTGAATTATAACTAATTCATTTGGCTTTTTTATCTTAAACTATTTCTTTATAATTCGCAAATTGCATGTAATTTCTCTTGTTCTTGAGAAATTATATGTATGTACAAGACAATTTTCTTTTCCCACTGCCAAAGACATTTAACCAAATACGAAATCCACTACTTGAAAGATCTATCTAAATCTCATAATTAGATAATTTCTCATGCAGCCGCACCATTCTCGCTCCTCGGAACTGTCTTCTTTGCCTTCATCGCTACCCCGCTAACTTCCAAAGCCAGTTTCGTGCTCTAATCCAATACACCATAAATTGATACGAAATGATCTTATCTCAACACAAACCAAAAGAATTTCATAAAGCAAAATTTGAATTTCTTGCAGAAAATGTGCAGAAAATGTAATTTATTATCTGAAAAATGTGCAGAAAATGTAATTTATTATCTGAACCCCGAAAATGGCAAATAACAATTTCAAAGCCAATTTGAAAGAGTGATAAATGTGTGTGGAAATACAACATTTTCAAATATTTATATTGCTTTTTCCAAATTACTATAATTCACAATATCGCAGTAAAAAAAGACAACTAAATAGTTTGTCAGTTAAGCCCTGGGACGAATTTTGGTCATTAGCATATGCAATTATTGCCGCGGTTAAATAGTTAATAATTAATAACTCTTTTTCTTGTCATACTTTAATAAACCAATCAATGCATGTAAGAAGACGAACTGAATAGGACGCATCAGGTCATAGATAGGTTAGTAAAAAATGTGTTGGGGTTTCTCATAAATCATTTTTGGCCACTTTTTCGCTACTAAATCAGCGTTGATCTATTAAAACCAGCCGTTATGCTTCGAAGAGACTGATAATAAATCATTTCAAGAGTTGCATTACTATACAATATAATAAAATGTTTCACAATTAATTTGCATTAATATTATAATGATCCTACAAGCAAAGACTCACACGTTTTGTTTTCTTAACATTTTATTTTAGATTTCACGTGAGATAAATGATTCCAGCGAACAAACTGTATGAAAGCTACCTAGTTCGCATGATGATGTCGAAAAATAAATTAGTTTCATTTTGAATTATACGATGATTGCCACAACAGAGGCAGGTGGGTATTTTGCGAATTTTAAGGTTTCCACAAGGGAATCTCAATGTATAGTGAAGCTTCAACAAATTTTTGATGACTGCAAGTTAAGCGAGATTAAGATACAGAGTTTGCTCTCAATGTAGACTAATGTAGTTCATGAGAGATCTAGTTAGAAGGAATTATTCTCTTTTCATACCTTCACCCAAAAGAATGTGGAAAAGAAACTTCATAGACATATTTCATAAAAAAAAATGTCTTTATCTTCATAGGAAAGTGTCTGTCATGTTCAAGTGATATAGTTCATGTAAAAAAGGTACCTTCATAGACGCTTTTCATAGAGAAAAAGGTGTTTTTATAGACTTTTTTCATAAAGAAAAAATGCCTTCATAGACACGCTTCATGTAGAACAGCCTATTCATAGACACTCGTCATAAAGAAAAATGTATTCATAAACGTTGTTCTATAGAAAGGTGGCTTCATAGAGATTTTTCGTGTATGAAAAAGTTTACGTATACACTTTATATAGGAAAGTTTCTTAATATACTCGTACACTTTTCAAATAGGAAAGTTCCTTCATAGACATCTTTCATTTAGGATAGTGTCTCCATAGACTGCTTTTTATGTAGAAAAATATTTTCGTACACACTTTTTATAAAGGAATGTTCCTCCATCGACATATAGGAGAGTGTCTCCATTGACTAATTTCCTACGAGGTGTGTTCAAAAAATAAGGGCAATTTTTAAATTTCGCGGGCTGCGTACATTCGACGCTCGATTATTATTTTTTTCATGTTGGTACACTCATCTCGAAGATATGTTGACGGTTTTATCCATATAGCATGTTTAGTTTGTTCGTGAGAGGCGTAAATAAGACAAGTGTTTTGCATGTTCGGCGATTTTCTGCTATCGAAAAAAATGAATCAAAGAAGTCGCATCAAATTTTGTGTAAAAAATGGAATTAAGTGCTCAAAAATATTTGAAATGTTCACAGAGGCATACGGTGAGAGTACTTTAAGTCAAAAAAATTTTTAAAAATGGTACAAACTTCTCACTGAAGGTCGAGCAGATGTGTATGACGACGCTTGCTCTGGACGCCCCAGCACATCAATAACCGATAATAATGTTGAGAAAGTGAAAAAAATTGTTATGGAGAATCGTCGAATCACAATTAGAGAAGTTGCTGGGGATGTTGGCATATCGGTTGGCTCATGCATGCAATCTTTTTGGAAATTTTAGGCATGAAGCGTGTAGCAGCGAAGTTCGTTCCAAAATTGCTGAATCTTGACCAAAAAAAAAAAGTCGCATGAGCATCGCTGAGGAATTGTTGAATGACGTCAACGATGATCCAGATTTGCTTAAAAGGGTCATAACTGGTGACGAATCATGGTTATGACATCGAAACCAAAACCCAATCGTCCCAATGGAAGAGCCCAGAAGCGCCAAGACCGAAACAAACAAACTGAACATGCTATATGGATAAAACCGTCAACATACTCGTATCTTCGAGGCGAGAGTACCAACATAAAAAAAAATAATCGAAAGTCGAATGCAGGTAGCCCGCGAAATGTAAAAATTACCCTTATTTTTTGAACACACCTCGTATAGAAAAATGCCTTCACAGATACTTTTCGTACAGGAAAGTCTCTCCACATGCTGCTTTCGTATAGGAAAGTGTCTTCATAGATATTTTTTTATTAGAAATAAACACTTTTCAACAGGAACGTATCTCCAATGACTTCTTTCATATAGGAAAGTATCTTCATATACACTTTTTATATAAGAAAGTGTCATCATGGACACTTTTTATGTAAGAAGGTATCTTCATAGAAACTGTTCAAATAGAAAAGTTTCTTCATTGAGTAAATACTTGTATATCATTTGATATGGCAAAAATGACAGGCGGACAGTCTAGCTGACTGACTAGTTGATACAAAACCTTCGTAAATCTTTATGAAACTTCTTGAAACTTGACACTACTTAATATTTTCCCAGGTCGTAGCCGAGGATTGTAAATGGGTTATATCAGTCTACGCTTTCTGGTGCCTCTCAATCAATCACCGAATTCTTGAAGTTCAATTTCCTCCCTGTAACACCTCATCCATAGCCGGTAGCAATCCAAATATCTGTCTGTTGCACTGCTTCAGCAGAGGTGGTAAGATAGGCCTCACCTCTGCCAATGGGGATTATATTCCATACTAGCAATCAATTTGGTATCTCCTGGCTGCGAAGAAAGGGTTGACAATTGCCGCAGTATCAAAATTGTCAGTTCCTTTTCTTAGATAGTCCAAGTTTCACTTGGCTACACCAGGGGGGCGCACCGTGGGTAAGGCCTTCACGACGAGACTCATGTAAAACCCTCGTGGACTTCTGTTGCATTGTTTCGTAATTCGTTGTAAAATTAGTCTGTTACCTCCCATACAAATAACAAATTTAACATATCTATTCTTGGTTTCTGGCACGTTCAACGTTTGCCAGAATGAAAATGGAGCACATTGCCATCCCCCATTCTGGTGCCTCCCATACAAATTGAACGATTTTTCAAAATTTAATCTGTCTTGTGTTGTTTCTAGTTAATCGGCTGCATTAGCCTAGATTTTTAACCATTACATTGTTTCACAACGCTCCACAATATCGGAGAAAAATCAATCTAATAACCACGTCCCTTCTGGAACCTCCCAAACAAATTATTGATTTAATCCGTATATTTTTAGCCACATATTTCTCTAGTAGTTGTACTGAATTCAGTAAAATTTGGCACACGTTGTGCGTGTAATTGCTAATTCGCAGAGTGCAGTTACTTAATTTTTTTGGCAATTATATAATATTTCATTATAATGGTCCGTAGAATTTAAAAAAATCAACCGGATAACAACGGCCTCCCTGGTAGCGTCTACACAAATAACATAATTTTACCCACATATTTATAGATTTATATTTTACATTCAATTGAACTAAATTCAGAATAATTTAACACGCTTCAGTCATTCAAACAAATTCCCTTGCAACCCATAAATAATATATGGAAGAGTTTCTCACATTCAGTGAGTTTACACGCATTTTATTTTTGGACTCACTACTCATAGAAATAATTCATCAAAAATATTTTCCAGACACAAAAAGTTTAAACAAAACGCCTAGCATGTAGACAACTTTCAACATCATAATATGTTCACAATCTGTAAGATTGGTAGCCAAAACAACACGTTTTACGCTATTACAAACTCTTTTATTCATTACTTAGTTTTTATTATTATTATTTATTTACTTATCATTAAATTTAGTTTAAAATTTACATAATTAATTTTACATGCTGCCTAGACCCAGAGGAGTTTTGCGGCTTCGTGACTTTGATGAAAAACTACGAAGTTTCCCCATACAAAATTAAGCTTTCAAGCGTGTTTAATTTTTACGTTGAGTCTTGGTGAGTTTTATTGAAATACAACCGTGTGAAATTTGTTCGCAACGATTTAATGTACACACAATGAAACTGAACAGAGATGCATCAACGCTTGCCTGTCAAATGTAAAAAAACTAGAGGCGAGAACAAAAGCAAAATAGTCCAAATTAATTCAACAAAACTGGGAATTAGAAATCATTTATTTAAATTTAATCTGGACACTGAATATTTTGATGGTGTCATTAATTCACACATTATAAATTATTAATCACGTCTTCCCACTGCATCGTTGTTTGTAAAACAAGTAATTGTCAAAAAATAATATATATTTTTATATTAAAAATATACTTTTAGCAGGCTTGGATGCCTAAAAATTGTCGGTAACGTATTCTTCGCACTCTTCATCTGGTCTACACTTAGACACAACGTAATCCAATGATAAAGTAATGGGCAGCAAAATAAAAAGGCTTAATTCCGTCTTTTGTAGGAAAGCTTAAAATGGCAAAATTGTTTAAAAACCAAAGTTGTAAAAGGCACCTAACACTTTTTCCAAAAAGACAGTACCGGGGATGGAGTCATCAAAAAACCGAAACAAAAAACAAATTTTTGGCTGCTTCGAAAAACCAAAAATTTTTCTTAAAACGAGTTCCATCTAACAAGCGTCGGTTTCGCATTATTTCAGTTTCTACAATCTCGTCTCAAAATTTGTTGTTTCTTCAATCCAAAAAAGTTAAATCATCACTATACCGTTACAGAGATTTCGGTCAAGTGAACTGACATACATACTCGTATACCTTCACCTAACGTCCTTTTGTTTTGCTCCAGAAATGTGGGCAGTGTCAGAAAGGGCGTGGTAAATTGGTATATGATATACAGGATGGGCCATATGAGTGTTGGCGATTTAATTCTTAAATTTCTCCGTAACGCGCGGCGCGGGGTGGCGGAGGGATATGTTGTTCACTGCGCCGCTTCCTGGAAATTTAGTCGCCATGGAGCCGTACACGGGAGTGCAGCGTGCATTTTGTGTCCGAGCGTATTAC
>JAHXMU010029910.1:0-21792 GCA_019455685.1 Philornis downsi | reverse complement strand
CTTGATACGAAAAAACACTTTCATTTTCGCCACACGTGGCTTTTTTTCATAATTTTATCACCTAAATATTGCAATAAATTAGCAAAATATGCGGCGTTGATGGTTTCCTCTTTCTGAAGATATTCAATAAAAATAATTCCATGCGCATCGCAAAAAAACAGACGCCATGAACTTGCCCGCAGATGGCATCCTCTTCATCTTCTTTGGACAAAATTGTCCTACTCCAGTCCACTGCTTTGACTGTTCCTTTGTCTCGGATGTGAAATGGTGGACCCTTGACTCATCCATGGTTATAAACCGACGTAAAAAAACGGCTTTTTTGCGGTTACACATCACGCAAACACGCTGTTTTTTGCTCTATTGAAAACAAGCGCGGCACCCATCTCGCTCACAGCCTTCAAATTTTCACCACCTTCAAATTTTCGGTCAACACACGATGTATAGCACTTTTTGAAATGCCTATCATTTCAGCTAGCTCACGCACATTCAGCTGACGATCATCCTATATCATTTTATGGATTTTCTTAATCGCATCCTGCGTGAACACCTGAATTGGTCGACCACTATGGTGTTCGTTTTGGCAGCTCGTACGGCCTCATTAAAGCTCTGCCACCCAATATTTTACAGTAGTAAATGAAGGAGCAGACTCCCTCAGATTAGAATATAGCTCGGCTTTAATATAACTTGGACTGAGATTTTTCAAATTGGAAATATTAAATTACATAACGGTGATTAATTTTTCACACATTTACAAATCCACTGAAATCGTTTACTGTTGATGGCTCAAATAAAAATTCTAAACAAAGTGGCGCCTTGAAACTTAAAACATGTGTTTTATAAGTTTGCCACATTTCAGCAAAATATATTTTTTTGCAAACTACTGACACCATCTATACGTCAGGTCGGCTAGTTTTGGCATCGCCCTCGTAGTATTGTATTATTATGTATTAAAATAGTAATACCATTTGCTTGTTCATCATAACTTCTTAGTATTATAAAACTCCCAATTATATTCAATCAAAAAAGTAACAAGAATAAAACACAAAATATTTATTATCTATTTAAATTTATTGTATCACCTTCAAATAAAATACGTATGCTAACGAGTAGTTCAATCATCAGAATATTTTGGAAAATGATTCAGTTTTCACCACGAATTCTCGTTTGTGTTTTCGATAGAAAACGATTGCCTCGAAGTAATTATTTGAGTTTTGGAGAGAAAAAATGTGGGACGGAGTTATAAATACGGTGGTTGTTCTATGATATTTGTTGAGTTTTTAGCCAAAACTTTCTTCACAATGAAAGCCTTGGGCGATGGTGCTTTATTGTGGTGTAAAACCCCCTGAGTTTTCTTCCCGCACTCCAGTCCTTTTTCAGCGAATTTACTCCCTCAAATGCCGCATAGCGCTCAGACAATATTTTTTAATTACCGATTGATATTCTGGCAGGATTGCCGACTGCACAACATTGCAAAAATCAAATAAAATCAAAATCCATTATTTTTATTTCCACAAATCAGTCCATTTTCAGCGAATTTACTCCCCCAAAAGCCGCACAACGTTCAGATCATATTTTTTAATTACCGATTGATATTTTGCCAGGATTGCCGATTGAACAACATTGCGAAAATCAAAGAGAAGAGTCAAGATTTCCTTGACTTTTGATCGATTTTGATGTGATTTTGTGGGTTTCGGATCAATTGGAAAACTATATTTTAAAATTTATTGACTGGTTCACATGTCAAACTCATAATCCCATGTCTCATCATCAGCTATTATAAATTATTATATTATAATATTATATTATTTTATATTATATTATAAATAACACAACAAATACATTAATTTATAATGCTTTTGATGAAAATGGGATCGCAATTGATTCCTTCTAGTATGCCTTTAGCTATCTTTACAAGACTGAGTTTTTGAAGAATTTTCAGGTTTTTTGGAACACGTTTCAAAATTTTATTAAACCTTATTTCGGTTTTATATGTCCAAAAACAAGGAAATCATAAACAATTTTGATTTTTAATTAATATAACCGAAATAAAGTTGCAAACAATTTTGATTCTGACTCAGTTTGTGAAACTTATTGTTTGTAATTTTCGAAATTTTCCAATTAAAAAAAAAAAAAGAAACAAACAACATTTGTTTTAAATTTCTGAGAGCCCGACATCATAAATTCGAAGATATACAAAATTACAAACAATTTTGATTATGATTCAGTTTGTGAACGAAATTTCCAATTAATAAAAAAAAGACAAAAAAAGTTTTTTTTTTTAAATCTGTAAAAATTTCTGAGAGCCCGGCGTCATAAATTCGAAGATATACAAAATTACGAACAATTTTGATTCTGACTCTGTTTGTGAACGAAATTTCCAATTAAAAAAAATAAACAACATTTGTTTTAAATCTGTAAAAATTTCTCAGAGCCCAACATCGTAAATTCGAGGATATACAAAATTACAAACAATTTTGATTCTGACTCAGTTTGTGAACGAAATTTCCAATTAAAAAAAATAAACAACATTTGTTTTAAATCTGTAAAAATTTCTCAGAGCCCAGCATCGTAAATTCGAAGATATACAAAATTACAAACAATTTTGATTCTGACTCAGTTTGTGAACGAAATTTCCAATTAAAAAAAATAAACAACATTTTTTTTAAATCTGTAAAAATTTCTCAGAGGCCGGCATCGTAAATTCGAGGATATACAAAATTACAAACAATTTTGATTCTGACTCAGTTTGTGAACGAAATTTCCAATTTAAAAAAAAGTAAACAACATTTTTTTTTAAATCTGTAAAAATTTCTCAGAGGCCGGCATCGTAAATTCGAGGATATACAAAATTACAAACAATTTTGATTCTGACTCAGTTTGTGAATCTTATTGTTTGTAATTTTTGAAATTTTCCAATAAAAAAAAGACAAAAAAACGTTTTTTTTAGTTAAGTAAAAAAAGACAAAAAACGTCTTTTTTTTAATCTGTAAAAATTTCTGCGAGCGCGGCATCGTAAATTCGAAGATAAGTCATTTAAAGTATTTGTACTATGGTACAGTTCTTCTGGAACTTGTCGATCGGCAACGCGTCTCATATCAACCTATCCTATAAAATAATACGAATAGATAGATTGGTATCGCTCAGAACGTTTTTTTTTTTTAACAGCTATTCCTCCAAAACTTAAATGACGATTATCAGTTATCATTCCTTCACTTTATCTAGGTTAACTTCAGCAATTTTCGATAGTCTTCTATAACATTATCAGCGATTCAAGATTATTTCAGCAATAAATGCGAGTAAGTGCAAAACTGAACTTATCGCACTCATCTTATCAAATCAACATGATTCTGATTCATACATCTGATTTATTCATCAGGCTACAAGCAGTTTGGATTACTAATCAATTTGTGAAAATTGTATTCTCTAACAAAATTTAATTTCATTTCAAAAACTTCTCTTCAAAAAACAAACAAAACATTCAGCCTCTTGTGAACATTCCTGAAAGCCTTGTAGAAGAAGTCTTTGAAGTATATTTATTTTTGGGGGCTTCTTTCGCCTAGGAAAGAAGCAATTCCAAGTCCAAGTACGGGATTCAGATTGAGAAATCAAAAAAACACAAACTATACTTTTATTTAGAGTTAGCAGGTCAAAATATACGATTTCCTATCATATTTTGGTCAACAAATTTAATTAATAATCGTTTCTAG
This sequence comes from Philornis downsi, assembly GCA_019455685.1. Classification (NCBI taxonomy): domain Eukaryota; kingdom Metazoa; phylum Arthropoda; class Insecta; order Diptera; family Muscidae; genus Philornis; species Philornis downsi. The sequence goes on along the minus strand of JAHXMU010029910.1, from coordinate 18,085 downwards.
TTTAGTTTAGAGTAAGAAATTATGAAGTTAATCTCTTTAGAATGACTCAAAATGAAATTTCTGATGTGCCTTGAGACTGATCAAAACGCAATGAAATGGAACTTTCGTTAAGGTTCTTATTTTGAAGCTTTAGGTTTTCATATTGAAGAAATAATTTAATACAGATTGGTTTAACATTAATGTCGTTGGTGTTAAACACTGCTTTGTACTTCCCAATTGGTTTAAAAAAATAATACTTACAAATATATCGTGGATAATATAGTCACTAATATAGGGTGGCGCATAAGTAACGCAAAGATTTGATCAGTAAATACATTTTTGTTTAAGCCTTTTTCTTCGTCTCTTTACAGAATTGACAAAATAATGCTTGGGAAATTTATGATGGAAAGACTCAGCACAGAACAAAGAACCAAAGTTGTTCAATTTTACTTTGAAAGTCAGCATTCGATTATTCAGATCATATCGAAATTTCTTTCATGTTCGAAATGCTCCTAGCGCTCCAACAATTTACCGATTGGTTCAGCGTTTTGGGCAACAAAGGACTGTCTGTGAACTTCCGCATGCTGGAAGACCTCGTGTAGTTCGAAATGAAGTGACTATTGCTCGAGTGCAAGGAAGTATTGAGGAGAACCCCGAAACTTCCACCAGGCGGCGTTCTCAGCAGTTAGAGATGTCTAGGCGGTCTTTGCAAAGAATTTTCCATATTTTACATCTTTTCCCATATAAGATGCAATTGGTGGTTCAAGAGTTTAAACCAAAATGATGCACCAGAACGCATTCAATATAGTCGCCGTTAACGTTACTTATGCGCCACCCTTTTTTTTATACGAGTATATATATTTGAAAATTGACCCATGTGGCGCATGAGTATTAATAATTATAAAAATATTAAACAAAATTTGTTGTCTTCTGTAACGTAAAATATTAACAACAATTGCGGAAAAAAATAATTTCATAATTAAAATTTATAATTTAATATAAATTTGGCAATTTCAGATACTACCTGTTAGTCAAATCGGTTCGAGATATAATAATTCATAACAATATTGGTTGGCTGGGTCATGTTGTGCGGATGGACCCAAATGCTCCGGCACGGAAAGTTTTCAACAACGAATTCGATGGACGGCGCAAAAGAGGGCGACCAAAACTTCGTTGGAAGGACCAGATTTTTGAAATATTATCGAATTGGAGGAGAAGGGCAGAAGATCGAAGCGCCTGGAATTTTTTTCTACGTGTGGCGTATACTAGATAAGGCTATCTATTCCAGTCGCTACATAAGAAGAAGAAGAACATTGGTGTGTTTAGAACTTCTTATGTACATATAGAAATCAATTAGAGTCTGTGTGTTAGATACAATTTCCTAAACCGTTCAATATAAAATGATTAAACGGTAGCAACTCATCTTTCACTTATCTGCTATGGTTTTCATATACATATATGCACATATTTAACAGCTTTAGAATATTTACATAAACAAGGCAAAATCAATATGAGAATCTTAAGCTATCACCTTGCTGAGTCACCTCTCTTGATTGTATTTAAAAGCGAAAAATGAAAGAAATATTCTGTTAAACCAATAACTTCATATTCTGCTGATGCTTCATAGTGTTTTGCTTTCATTTTGCCTTTTTGAAGAATCTTCCGTAAAAACATAACCGTTAAGAGTGTGGAAAAAAATGTCTAATTTGAACAAAAAAAAAAAAAACAATTTAAGAATTTCCTTCTTAATGGCAATTCGAAATTATGACTGTTTGTTTATGTTTATTAGCATAACAATTAAGCGGATTTTTTATTGAAATTGAAAGACAACAACTGCAAAAAAAACTGATCCAAAGATTATATAATATAATGATGGCAAAAAGAATTCACTCCGGATGCTTCACTCCAGCCGCCAAGCGGTATATGGCACATTACTAAGTTCAAACAAGTTTTAATGAAGTTTGGCTTTTTTTAGTGGCCCCGTATATAATGACTGTTGATACTTTGTTTAAACAAAAAAACAAAAACAAAAACCCAACAACTAAAAGTCATCATCAACTTACCGGTTTATTTATTATGAGACCGTTTAAGGAAATTTCGATGGCATTGTGGTGGTGGCTTCGGCAGTAAAATGAGAGTTATTGGTTTTAGAAACGACTGAGCGGAGTGTTGACATCATTGGAGATTTAATTAAAATTCCAATTGAATACAAAGTATACAAAGTATTGCAGCAATAAATGAACGTTTTTGGAAAAACCTAATACATGACTGTTGTATATTAAAAATAGAGCCAGAGTAGATGGTAGAGCAGAATATTTGACAGCTGTTAATAGTAATAATTAAATGTTGAAACGTAGGTTGGTTCTTTTGTTTAACTTTAGAATTCGTTCAATTTATTTTACCTACACAAGTATTGCTCTAACATTTTGCTTAGCAGAAAGGTTATTTGGAATGCTTACGTTAGATTGTAGAGTGTTGTGTATATTTTACGAAAATTACATCTATGACTGTCACGCCACCTATCATGTGTTAATTGCACTTTGTCCTGAAATCACTTTCATCCGGTGAACATGGTTGGGACTATTTTCTATTACCAAGCTTGAAAAAATGCCTCTGTGGTGAAAGATTTGCCTATAATGAATGATGGTCATTTTAAGGAGCTTAACAGGTCTTGCTGTAAACAGGGAATAGAAAGCTAAAAAAGCTAAAAAGAATAAAGAAAATTTTTTCCAGCTCTTTTGTGTCTTCTTTGTTAGGTCAGCTAATTTTGGGACCGCTCTCATATACATATGTTCAATTATTTGTGTAAAAAAATTGAAACCTATTTTGAGCAAAAAAACCGAAAATTACTTTTTAGCCAACTCAATAGTTAGTATAAACGAATTCCTATCCACAGGACATCCTGTGATTTTTAGCCAACCTAATAGTTAGTATAAACGAATTCATATCCACAGGACATTCTGTGATTTTTAGCCAACTTAATAGTTAGTATAAACGAATTCCTGTCCACAGGACATCCTGTGACTTTTAGCCAATTCAATAGGTCAGTATAAACGAATTCCTAACCACAGGGCATCTTGCGACTTTTAGCCAACCCAATAGTTAGTATAAACGAATTCCTATTCACAGGACATCTTGTGATTTTTAGCCAATCCAATAGTTAGTATAAAAGAATTCTTATCCACAGGACATTCTGTGATTTTTAGCCAACCCAATAGTTAGTATAAACGAATTCCTATCCACAGGACCTTCCGTAATTTAGATTTAGCGAGATGCAGAAAACTCATACAGATCTAGAAATACAAAATATTTCGTGGTTGAGACAATCTGTAATACCTAGTCCTGCCATATGTTCTGTTACAAATATAAAACGTGATAAAAAAACCAATATTCATATTGTATTCAAAATTATTTCATTTATTAGAAGACAATATTGGTTATTAAAAAAAATTATATTCACTCGAAATGGCCGCCTTTTGCTTTAACACAAGCTTTCAAACGGTGTGGCCATTGGGCTATAGCCGCACGTACAATTTCCATGGAGATCGAGGACGCTGCTCTGGTTAATGCTGTTTTAAGGCTTCCCAAATTTCTGTGGGGAGTCTAGCAAACCATATTCTCCAATTCTGACCACAAAGCATAATCCAGTGGATTGAGATCTGGACTCCCTGATGGCCAATCTTCTGCTGCTATAAAGCCAGGAATATTGACTCTGAGCCACTCCTGCGTGGTTTTAGCTTTGTGCGCAGAAGCAGAGTCCTGTTGGAAGATCCATCTACGTCCATTGGAAAGGGTATTGGTCAAACCCTTCACAACACTCTCTAACACATCTTTTCGGTAAACCTTTGCACAAGTTTTTACGCCCTTTTCACAGAAATGGAGGGATGTGACACCATGGTGGGAGACCCCCCCACCAAACCATTACGGAAGAGGGATGATGGCCACGTTGAACCCTTGGAACAACTTTTTTCGCTTCCTTAGACGAAGTGGCATAAATCTTGTCATTTTGTTTGTTGAAAACTTCTTCCACGGTAAAAATTTTCTCATCCGTAAACAGAATGTTTTCATGGCCATTGTCCGCGTGCCACTGCAAAAGTCGTTTGCATCTTTCCAGCCTAATTTTTTTCAGCTGAGGAGTTAGAAGATGCCCCGTGGACCGACGATAGGCTTTCATATGCAGATCATCCCGAATCAGCGTAGACATGGATCTGGTTGATATATCCAATTCCTTGGACATGATTTTCTGCTTTCTAAGGGGATTTCTCCGAATTCTTTCACGCACTGCCTTTACTACCGAACTCGTATGGACAACGCGCGGGACCACTTTTTGGCCTGTCTTCTACTCCAGACAATTCGCCGAAGCGAGCAATAGCACGATAAACGAACATTCTTGATATTCCGAGTGGTTTTAGCAACTCGAAAATTTGGCTATTACGCCGACTCGATTCTCTTTAACACCCCATTCCATGTAGATTGCAATAGATTGCAAACTGAAACCAAACTGACTAGTATTCTTCACTAATCAGTGCATGTGTTCTGAAAAAAAAAGTTAACGGTTCTATTCCCGCAAGAAGTTTTGAACGATAAGCGCTGGAAATTGTGTAACAGAACATATGGCAGGACTATGTACATATAAGTACCCGCACTGTGATAAGAAAAAAAAAAACGTAGCCCAGTGAACCCTTTTGAACACCCTGGGGTTCCATGGACATTTACCTCCAAGTTAATTTTCGGTTTCAAAGAAATTTTTTTGTTCTTTGCCCATAAAAGTGTTTTTTTTTTTACCAAAATGTATTCCATAGCAATCATAAATTTCAAAATAACTTGCAAAAATTAACTTCTATCATAATTGGTTCAATGACTCTTCAACGCTATCACTTCACTATGGGTAAAACGTTAATAATTTTGGCATAAATACAATTTTTTTGTTGTTCAAAATTTTAAAACTGTTTTGGTTTTTTAAATTATTATACTCTTCACGGAATAAAAAAGATTTTTTTATAATTTTTATGGTGCACCCTATGTATTTTATGAGGGGGAAAAGTCAGCTGTTCCACTGTTGCATTATGAACAGAAAATGCTCGCGAAATTTTTACCAACTTTGAGCGTGAGTAAAACATAAATTGTAAACACAGTGAAAAAGTATAAATATGGAAGAAGTTAGTCAAGGTATGTAAAATATATTGTTAATACAGTTTTAATAATAGATGTGTTTTATTGTGTAGTTGTTCCGTGTGTTGTTGATGTGTTTTTTTTAGGTTGAAACTAACAGATATATGTGTGTTCTGTGGAATATAACTTCTGTGTATAGAAAGGTATTTGCAATATATCAGTTAAAAGTTATTAATCAAACTGTATATAATCAAACATCATTAGCACTTTTTGCTCCTTTTCGTTCCTTTTGGGAAAAAACTTCATTTTGTAGTTTCATACGAGTTTTGCCATTCAACACTGCTTGAAGTTTGGAGCTGAAAAAATCGACAAGCAGATAGTGTAAAAGAATTTATTTTGGAGAATATTAAACAACAAAACTTATCAGTTAATTACACAAAAAGTCAAACAATTTATTGCTTTCATAAAATTAAATTTGCCAAAATTTAAAAAAATTTTAAAAAAATTTAAATATCTCCGGTCTTTGAAGGGTTAATGAGCAGTTTTATACCTTAACAAAAAGGCTGAAGTCTTGTCTATCATCTGAGTCTACCAAAAAAATATAAACACATTAAACTTAAGTGGTTTTATCCAAAAAGTGAGGTTAAAAAATTGTTTTTTTTTAGTACTGGCCCCTAATGGGTTAATAAAATAAAATATTTTTAGATGCAAACTTACAGATTCTTAAAACAGCTTTCTAGTGACATATATTTCAACAGGATCGGTTTATAAATAGTCAAGTTATGGGCGATTATACGTTCAAGATTTGGAGGCCTATATTTCGGGAAATATGGACCGGCACCAAAAATTTGCTTCTTCTATTTTATTTGCGTTTTATGCCCTTTTAGGAAAAAATAACGAAAATAAAAAAAAGTCGAGGTGCCGAATTTATGCTAAACCTGACCTAATGTTTTAAGGGGGAGGCGGAAGAAGGCGTGGTCCAAATAAAAAAAAAACCAAAATTCCATTTTGGTGTTAGTTCAATTCGGGCAAAATTTTAAGTGTCTAGCCTTAAAACTACAATTAATGCCAAAAATATCGCTTTTTCCCCCATAGTGCACTCTGTTGCCGTAAATTTTGTCCATTTACTTTACACATTTTACTGCAGATCAATGATCTTATAATTTAAATTCGCTTCTTTTATTTTTGTCCAAATAATTTTCAAATTATCTCCATTATTATGGTGATGTTGCCATGTAATCTCTGATGTTGGCTCCCAACAGTTTAGCAATTTAATTAAGTTTTCTTTTCTTTCGTAACAAGACAAAATTGAAAGCCCTTAGAGCTTATTATGATTTTATCTTTATTTTAAATTTATTTAATGTTTTCTGTTTGGCTTTCGTATTATAATTGTTTATTTGTCTATGGACTCGCATATTCGTACGTACATAAATATAGAAGGCAGATGACTGACAACAAATCCAAGTTCAAATACTGAGGCACGATACGTATTGTGAGGCACAAACCAAATATAGATTTATTTACTCAGTTTATTTTAGGCTGCTTCGAGAAGAGGACCCCAAAAAAAACCGTAACTAAATGATAATTTACGGATTTAAGTCAATGCATGCAGCATAACTAAATAAACTGCGGCGAATTTCAATGTGCAGACTGAGGCGAATGAAGATGATGAAGATGATACTGAAGCTGAAACTGAAACTGTGACTAAGGATGGAATACAGGGTTGCCCATATTCGACGGACCCATCTGGTAACGCCATAACTTTTGACAGAGATGTCAGATCGCTTAATGACATACCGCGTTTGAAGCGTCAGTCCAAGCAGATTTTTACCATGGAACAATACACGCCACGCGAGCGCTCTGAAATAGTTGAAATTTACATTCAACAGAAGAAGTCAATTGTGAAAACTCAACGTGCTTTTAAAATATTAAAAAATGTGAGAAGTGCACCTTCTAAGAACACCATTAAGAGTTTATACGAAAAATTTTCGACTGGTGAGGCTCTTTCTAATCCGAAGAGGCCAAATAAAAGTCGACCAAGGCGATCGGCCGAGAATGTCGCTGCCGTACGAGCCAGTGTTGAGAGGTCCCCAAGAACATCCCAAAAACGCCGTTCTCAGCAGTTGGGCATGGCTCGGTCCACTTTACAACGGATTATTCGCGTTGATTTGCATTTGTTCCCGTACAAAATTCAATTGACGCAAAGATTGTTGCCTGCGGACAAGCCTCGTCGATTGGAATGGGCCCAACGAGTCATCAAAATGGCCGATGATGACGAGCAATTTTGGAACAAAATTATCATGTCCGATGAAGCCCATTTCACATTGAATGGGACCGTAAATAAGCAAAATTGCCGTATTTACGCCACAGAAAATCCTCAGGAGATTCAAGAATTGCCTCTTCATGACGAAAAAGTCACAGTTTGGTGCGGCGTTAGTGCGAAAACGGTCATTGGACCGTTTTTCTTCCAAAACGAAAATGGCCATGCTGTTACCATCAACCAGGAGCGTTATCGCGACATGATGACCAATTTTGTGATGCCAATTATTCGTCGAAAGCGTATGAGGCAGTTCTGGTTTCAACAAGACGGCGCTCCACCGCACACAAGTCGCATAACAATCGATTTTCTGAAGAATTTGTTTCCGGGCCGTTTGATGTCGAAAAGTGGTGATTTGGACTGGCCACCGCGTTCGCCCGATTTGACGCCCGCTGACTTCTTCTTGTGGGGACATTTGAAGTCAAAGGCTTACGTTAACAAGCCAAGGACCGTAGAAGAGCTCAAGGACAACATTCGTGAAGAAATAGCCGCTATTCCGGCCGAAATGTTGGCGAAAACGATGGAAAATGCTGCAAAAAGGACACAATACGCCATCAACGCCAGAGGCGGCCATTTGAGAGATATCATATTCAAAAATTGATGTAAACAAATCTACTTGGAACAAATTAAATGAATAAGATTGCCAACCGCCAAATTTTTATTTTTTTCTTTGATTTGTTTTTAAAAAACATGGGTCCGTCGAATATGGGCAACCCTGTATAATGAAGGCTCCGTCGATTACTGTGCCCTGATGTCTCTGCGGCTTGCCTTTTTGCAGAAGATGGGTATTTGGCTGTAGCTCCCTTCACCATGTTCATTACCATCGCCGCCATATGACTACAAGTGCGACGGCATCAACATTTGCCAACTTCGTTACGGAGGGCATCAATATCATCATCGTTAGCTTTGGCTTTATTACAACAGCCGTAGTGGCAGTAGTGGCGGCGCGTATTATGAACACCTTTACGAAGAAAACTACGATAGCATTCCTAGTCCATTCATACCAGACAACACAGCAAGTTCATTGCACTTCTCCAGCCTGGTAGCCAACAACAAATAACAAAAATATTAAATTGTAATGTTTGCTATAACGATTTATAGCAATCATCATCATCATCAGTAGAGTTATTTAAAAAAGGCATTTAAATCATCATCAACATAATCACCTTGCTTGCTTAGCCTCCTCAACGCCGCCATCATTATCATCACTGGCGGCCTCATTATCATCTGTTCTCGTCACCATCATCATCATCATCATCTTCGTCAGCGTTAGTTAGTTCACCATGAACAAGATTTACTGGTAGTTTCTGTTGATTTTGTCAGTCTGGCCATCGGTCGGTCCATTTGCTTGCCTTTCTGGCATCTCTCTCTTTGTGTCTCTACTTTCGTCTCATAACAGTTTTATTTATTTGTTTTGTAAACACAATTCGTTTTTTTTTCTCTTCTGCTTTTTCTACTTTTGGTGAATAATCATATGAACCTTTTGAGAAACAGATAGAGGAGAGACAGACATCTGCCATTTGTTTGTGTTTGCTTTAAAATTTGGCGACTTTTTGCCATTGACTCCGAGTCCACAAACGAGGAGGGAAAAAATGTTTATTTAACATTAACAGAGATTTGTTTAAATTGAATTTTCCACATTTTTGTCTTCATTATTTGTCAACCCTGCGCGCTGCATTCGGTTGCCAGATTTTTCGTAATTTGTCATTTCAATATTCGGTGATTAAGCCGATAAATTTCTGCATGCAATCAGCGTCTGAACACGTAAATAATGAAAAACGCTGTAAATTGCAATGTATTGAAATTGTTGTTGATGGTCACCAAAAAATCGTTTTGTTTCTTTTTTGCTCTACACTGGAAGATATAAAAATTAAATAAATGTTGGCAACATGTTGCCGCCAGCTTCGGGTGTTCGCAACATTCTAAGATATTTCGCATCACGATTGAATATTAAATATTTTCAACTCATCATATCATATTATAAACAGTATAATATAATACAGGGCTATCCGCCCATCTGGCAAGGCTGTCAGCTGTTAAATACCTGTCATCTGAAGTGTTATTTATTTAATGAAAGTTTTGCCATTTACAAATATGGATCGTTTAACAACCGAAGGGCGCATAAAAAATAGTTAACATTTACTATAAAAGTGGTGATTCTTCAAACTTAGGCACTTTTCGTGCATTACGGAGTAATTATGGACGTCACTATAAACCTGCTGTGCAGGAAATTTTCAAGATTATAAAGAAATTTTAAGAGATTGAAAGCGTTACAGATGTGGTCAGGTCTGTGCATCATCGCAATGTACGCACTACTGCCGAAAATCCAGCTTCTATTAGTGAAAATGTGGCGGATAATCCGAATTTTAATTCAGAGCGTTATGGCCGTAGGATAATGGACCTTTTTTGGACTGCACTTAAAGATTATGAACTGCACGATATGAGGTTTCAGCAAGACGATGCCATGAGCCACACAACACGACCGATTTTGACTTTATTGGATGAGAAGTTTCCAGAAAACAAAATTTCAAGTTTTGGCCACGTTAACACGCCACTAAGATCATGTGATTTGACGCCGTTAGATTTTTTTTTTTTTTTGTGGGGCTACATCAAAGACCGTCTTTACGCAGTCGTTGGACCACTTGAAAACCAACATTCGTCAAGTTATTGCCGAGATACCGCCCGAAGTGTGCGGAAAAGTAGACGAAAATTACCTCAAAAGGACTGCTGTAAACAATCCAGAGGCGATCATTTAAATGACATTGTACAGGGTGGCGCAATAGAACGTGCATATTGCATCATCTTTCTTTGCGGGGTAGAAAAGGCGCGGGCGCCTACATCGTTGGGTTGGCAAGCTCATGGAGTTTTAGTCGCTATGAATCACTTGCGAGAACTCTCGTTCATATATTGCTACTAGGCGACTATATTGTGCCGAATATGGACTACGGCGAATTAGTGAAGCTTCAAGTGCTAATTTAATTAAAATATGGGTAAAGCGTTTTGAAGAGACCGGTTCAACATTTAAACCACAAGCAAATGGTCGCCCAAGAACATCTAGAAACGAAGACAATGTTGAGAGAGTTATGGAGTCAGTACGAGGAAATCCACAAATGTCGACTCGCAAGAGATCGTCTGTCTTACAATTATCGCAACGAAGTTTGCAACGAATTTTAACATTGGATCTTAAACTGCATCCATATAAGCTGCAATTAACACAAGAATTGAAAGAGTCTGACTTCATAGCAAGGCTCGCATTTGCTAATGAAATGCTTAATCGATTTTCCAATTTTGACAATATCCTTTTCTCTGACCAGGCTCATTTCCTTATGAATGGGTTCGTAAACCGTCAAAATTGTCGTTACTGGAACAGTGAAAATCCCAAAATCAAACACCAGAAACCACTGCATAGTCCTAAAGTGACAGTATGGGCAGCAATCTTTTGCAGAGGAATAATTGGTCCTTTTTTCTTCGAAAATGCGCGGGGCCAAAACGTCACGGTTAATACCGAACGCTATGTTGAGATGTTGGACGGATTTTTGGCTCCAGAAATTGAAAGTTCAAGAATAGTGAATTCCAGAACTTAGTTCCAACAAGATGGAGCTACCTGTCACACATCAAATGCCTCCATGGCGGTTGTGAAGCAGATGTTCTCTGGCAGACTGATTTCGAAAAGAGGTGATATCCCATGGCCCCCACGTAGTCCAGAATTGACGCCTCTTGACTTTTTTCTGTGGGGATACCTCAAACACATAGTCTACAGTAATAATCCAAGAAACATCGTTCAGCTCAAGGACAATATCCGTGGTGAAATGGCAGCCATTACACCAGTATTACTGAAGAAAACGGTCAAGCACGGGGCCGGCAATATTATGGTCTGGGAGGTTGTTTCTCGTGGTACGGTGTCGATCCGATACATCGAATTACCGACGGTATGACCAGATTTCAATAAAAAGATATCTTAGAAAATACGATGTTGAGCTATGCTGTGGAAAGTATGCCTCTTAGATGGACATTCCAGCAGGATAATGATCCGAAGCATACTTCTAAGTTGGTAAAGGATTGGTTCCAAGATAATAATGTTGCCCTTCTTGACTGGCCAAATCAATCTCCGGACTTAAATCCAATCGAAAATCTTTGGGGAGAGTTGAAACAAAGAATTGGAAAGGAGGTTCTTAAAAATAACGATCAGTTATGGAATTTGGTTTAAAAAACTTGGTATGAAATGCCAGCAGAAACCTGCTGAAAGCTTATTGCCGGCCTGTCAAAAAGAGTCAACAAAATAATTGAAAATAAAGGTGGATATACCGGCTTTTAACGAAACTCAGCCAATTTAGCAGAAAAAACTTGATTTTTTTTTACTTTTTTGCTTATTTTAACTAAATTTATTTATTGTTTTGTCTTATTTTTTGAAAAATACTGAATTTAATTTTTATTTTTTGTTATTGTTTTAGTATTTATTTTATTTTTAATGTTATAACGAAAGAAATTAGTATTTGTTTTTTCTTTTAATTTAAATAAATTTTCGTCTACGAGAGTTAAAAAAATATATAGGGTGTACTTATTATTTTGATCATATGTGTACGAGTATATACTGTCCAAAAAAAATGTACCAAGAAACGATCATTTAAAAAGCCTGCTTTTAAAGGGATAATCAAAATTCTTTTTATTGGCAACTCACGAAGTTGCCACATTGTGCTCTGTGCTGATGCGAAGCTTGAGAGCGATCTGTTAGTTAATTTATTTATGGCGCTCGATTTTGTCACTTAATTTCGAGTGTGTTTTGTGCTTTTGACAACGAGAAAAATGTCATAGAAAGAATTTGTCTCATTTTATATTACAAATGGAATTTCGTTTGTTGTTGATTTGCTGAAAATATTGTAGAAAGCCTAAGGTGAATCGATTTTATGAAAAACACATACATACGAGTCGTCCAGTGCAGTCAAAAGCTGAGGAGATTTAGTCGAAGATTTGTCTCGCTCCTGACGACCATCACAGTTTTAAACCTAAATTGACATCGTTAAAGTGAAAGGAATGGCGGCTGAAAATCGTCATAGAAGTTTGATAAAGATAACAGCTGAACCTTTTTTGTGACTCACAAATCAATTCGTTTCATTTTAAATGAATGTTTAGGTGTTGCCGCTCAACTAGTTTCGCAACATCAGAATTTTGTTTAAAAAACTTTATTGCGTAAACGAAACAGAAGTAAATGTTAGAACCGGGTTAATTTCGATTCCATATCCATAAAAATCATTATAACTGGTGATAAGACGTGGATTTACGAGTTTGCCATGCAAATAAGTTAACAAACCACGTCAAAATCAATCAAAAGTCAAGGTAATCTGGATTGTTTCATTTCGTTATAGCGGTGTTCTGCACTTGAAATTCTTGTCAGAACGTCAGAGGCATTATATGGCATTTGGGAGAAAAAGAAAAAGAACAGACTTGTAGAACAAAAAAGTCATAGTCATAGCTATGATGGTATAATTCTCTGAATATCAAAAATAAACCATTTCTGAGAAATGTGTTCGAAAATGTTATCCTATAACTATATAACTGTACTACATAAATACAGGGTGGGCCATAAGGGTGTTGGCGGTTTAAATATTCAATTAAAAAAAAACTGCGAAACATAAAAAAAATATATTTGTATTTTTAAAAAGTAGAAGCATGGGAATTTTTAAGACTTAAAAATAATGTTGTTCAAATGGCTTCCCTCGGCTGCTTGACACTCTTGGAACCGAAGTTTGGAAAACTCGTTGAAAAGTTGTTCTCGGTATTTTGTTACTTTCCTGAATAATGTTCTTCTTCAACTGCTCTAAATTGGTCGAATTATTCTCGTAGACTACCGGTTTGAGGTAGCCCCATAGAAAATAGTCGCATGGAGAGAGATCGGTGCTACGTGGGGGCCATTTAATATCCCCCCTTTTCGAAATGAGTTTTCCAGGAAAAACATTTTTCAGCAGCTCTATGGATACCCTAGCCGTATGACATGTGGCCCTATCCTGTTGAAACCACATCCTCGAGGTATTGCCTTGAAGTTCTTGCAAAGCTGGCACCAAAAAGTCTGCTAGCATGTTGTAATAATTGTTCGCTCTAACCGTCATCGCATGCTCTCTTTCGTCCTCAAAAAAGTATGGTCCAAAAATACCGGTTGACGTGGACGTTCACGCAAGCGTCGGGGATTAGTCTCGGACCAGAACCGACAATTTTGCTTGTTCACATGGCCATTAAGGTGGAAATTGGCCTCATCACTAAAAATCACGTTGTTGAAATTGTTGAACCGCTCTAGCATCAAATTGACAAAGTTAAGTCGGTTATTGGCATCATCGGGTTTTAATTCTTGGACTATCTGAATCTTATAAGTCTTCAAATGCAAATCACGTTTCAAAATTCGTCGTAAAGTTGTTCTTTTGACATCCAAAGACTGACATCTCTTACGTGTTGACTGTTGCGGATTTCGCTGAACTGAAACACGAACACGCTTCACAATGTCGGTTGATCTTGCAGAAACTGGGCGACCACGAACCGTAATTGGTACTGTTGAGCCGGTTGTTTCGAACATTCTGATCCATTTTCGTATCACATTGTCGCTTGAAGCTTCACTTAAATCGTGTAAACCGTGTTCATGCCGATACAAACGTCATGCAGTAATCACTGATTTATGGTTTTCGTAATACGCTCGGAATGAACAGTTGTCAAATTGCAAGTACTTGCCCCCTATATCAATCCAATGTTAAAATCACAGTCGTTTCAGTCAAATGGGAACATTTACTGCATTAGTAGTCGTGGTGATTGGCATGAAAATTTTATGCTGGGATGTTCAACAAGTAATTTATATTTGTATAAACCCTGTGAATGTAAAATAGTTTTCCCAAAAACTTATCAATAAGAATTTCGAATTTTTCCATTTCGTTTATTTCAATTATATTGACGATAATTTGTTTTCCCCTCAGTCTTAATGATTTGTGATTATTCTCGATTTCAATTAACATTTTCCATCTTTGTTTTAAGATGAAAAACGAAATAAGAAAAATCTACAAAATTGTTCACATTTACAAATCTTTGATGTTTTATCGTGGATTGTTTCGTTCACAGTTTGGTATTTGCAAATATTTCGTGTTAATATTGAAATAACATGCAATGCTAAATTGTTGTAAATTTAACATATGCTGTTTGCAATTAAAATATTTTTTTACGCCAAGCAATTTTCATACATTGTTGTTGTTTTTTTTTCTGTTTCGAAATATACAAATTGTATGGAAAGAAAACTGTTAACATTTGCTTGTCCGTCCGTCCACCTGTCCTCGTGAAAACCCAAATGAATACACACATTTTCTATAATGGAAAATTTTCTTTTGTGTAATTTTGTTGCCGTTGATTATTTTGCGTTTTTATTTTGCGTTCTCTCGGCTTTTAATGAAGCCCCCAAGGATTTTTAATTAACGTTTGTGTTTCATTCATAGTTTCATAAGAAAAAATTCACTCACTCACACTCTTGCAAAGACAACAAATGCAAAAACAAAATGAAATCATAAAAAGCTCCAATAGAGAAAACAAGTCACGGCCACCAGTCTAGAGGTACATTGGCTCCATGGCACATGCCGTATCCTTGGCTGGAAAGTGTAGGAGGAGGGTCAGAGAGAGAGAGAGAAATCATGGATTTAAAGCAAATACAAATGTACGAGGACATTGCAGGAGGTAGTGGGACATTGGGGTATGATGGAAATATGTCTGCGTGTTGATTGATATTTAGATTAACTCAAGGGAATCCTTTTAAGCGGCCGTGAAAACTGTTTTTATATAGTATTTTATAAATCAGGAATTTATTTAAGATTTCATGGAAATTTTATAGTAGAAGGCCTAATATTAACACAATAAACTTACAGTAATAAATGTCAAAATATAAAATTACATTGAATGCTTAACATAATAATAGAAATTAAAATTTTTAATTCCCTGCCAAAATGTCAACCAAAATAATTTTATTATTTTTATAAATCCCGTTTTTTGAAATACGAGTATATTTCCAATTTTAGTTTTTCAACACATTTTTATCCAAAAACCACTAGTTAACGTCTACAATACGTTTAGCCAAGCATAGCTTTACTTCTCATTCCAAAGTGTAAACCACACTTTCAGAAAAATGACTCTCCCGCCACCTATCATATATTTTGAAAACATTGAAAATTTGTAACCAAAAAAAAGCATGAAATTACATTTGGTTGAACATTTAAAATGTTTAACATAATAAAATGTTTAACATAATAATAAGATTAAAAATTTTAAGTAACAGCCAAAATGTGAAACAAAATAAATTTATTATTAAGTGCGCAACTAAATTCCCGGTGTTTGCCAACAGATGGCGCCAGCTGTAATTGCTAGTCGATTCTGCCATAACCTAAATGTCATGAGGCGAGCTTAGGCATACTACCTCGGCACAATAGTAATTTTCTTTCGACATCATATTAGTTTGGTTGTGTGAATATGTATCATTTTATACCAAATAATCGTCATATTCGGGAAGTATTGATTTTCTTCTTTCAATCGAAGAAAACGGCGGCAGAAGTTCATCGAAAAATCTTCGAAGATACTGAATTGAGGGCATTGCTTGAGAGGGATGCGTGCCAAATGCAGGTAGAACTTGCTTCAATATTAGGATTTACTCGCCAAGCCATTTCCGAGCGATTGCATGCGTTAATTACAGCAATGGAAAGACAAGAAGGTCATGTGGGCTGCCCGGTCATGCTTCTATGTTGTTGGCAAGACCGAATAATGCTGCTAAGGTTTATGCTCTGTATTTGGTGGGACCAAGTCGGTGTTATTTATTACGAGTTGTTGAAGCCAAGCAAAACCATCACTGAAGATCGGTGTCGACTTCAATTAATGCGATTGAGCCGAGCTCTGCGCGAATAACGCCCACAATACGCGGAGAGGTTCAAAAAAGCGATTCTTTATCATGAATCACGTGGCCTAGTTGAAAATTACAATGTTTAGAAAAACAATAAGAAAAAAAATTGTAATTAATAATTAAAGTGGAACCAAACTAATTTTATTATTTTCATAAATCCAGTTATTTAGGACACATATTTCTAATTTTAGTTTCTAAAAAAAATGTTGCTCGAAAACTTCTAAGTAAAAGATGTTCAATATTTTTAACCATGTTCCCAACATATATATGTAAATAGATTTATTCTCTTCCCTGAGCATAAACCTTATTTTTAGTGAAATTACTCATTCGCCACCTATCGTACATTATTTGAATCATTTTAAAAACATTGAAAATTTGTAAGCAAAAATTTCCAAAATGTCTTGCTATACTATCAACTAATATGAAAAAAAAACGGACAGACAACTAAACATATACATTGAATTTTATTTTATTTTATTTTTAATAAGTATATAATAAGTATTATTATTTTAGTAATAAGTAAGAAGAAAAATGTTCATCAAATCCTTTAAAAATTAAATGGTGTCGTGCAAAATGATGTCGGATACGATAAAAATTATATCGTCAAATATAAACTATTTAAAAATTTTAACATTTTAGTCACAACTAACTCACACGAAACAGCAAAATATATTGCCAACCACATTTACTTGTTCGCGTGGAAGAATTAACATTTATTGTACAAAATTTATTATACAACAAAGAAAAATATGTGTGCAAAATTCGAAAAAAAAATTATTATTAGAGCATAAACAAAACCACACCACACATTTCATGGCAAAAGGAATGATGTCATCTAAAAAATATCATGCGAATAAATATATCACCAGCCTTTCGGCCTACAAAAAAAAAAATAGTAGTCACACCTTTAACACAAATGTTCTTTTATTATTTAAACACAGAATAACATCATTAGGCTCGCTATTAATTTAACTAATTTCGCTTACTTTTTGCCCGTTCAAGAGTAGTTATGTTATATAGTAACAATAAGCTGAACAAATGTGGCTCCACAAAATCTAGTTAGAGCAACATTATTCAATTAAGAATCAATTCATTACACAGGATATCAGAGTATTAGGGATCAAACTGTTGTAGAATTAAATATCCAATATATCATAATATTAGAAATCATACAAAGATTGCATTTCGCAAATTATTATGATTATGATTAGTTAGAACAACATTATTCAACTAAAACTCAATTCATTATATCATTCATTCATTATATCAGAGTATTAGAGATCAAACTGTTGTAGATTTAAATATTCAAAATTTCATAATATTAGAAATCAAACTATTGTGGAATGACCAAAGATTTCATATCGTAAATTTATCAACCCAATTATGAAGAGCCTGCGACTGGAAACGATTATTCGAAGTTATTCCTAGTTTCGGAAATATCAAGACGCATAGCTCGGAAAACCCTTAATTTTAAACCACATTGGAAACTGAAATGCAAGTAAAATTTTTCCAAAGGAAAAACTGCGTTTATTGTAGTTAAGATTATTTATTTATTTATCTACTTACTTATTTATTATTATTTATTATTTACTTATTTATTTACTTATTCATTTATCTGTTTACTTATTTATTTATTTAATAATTTTTATTTAATTATTTAGTTGTTTATTTATTTATTTATTTATTTAATTGTTTATTTATTTTTTTACTAATTTATTTATCTATTTATTTATTTATTTATTTATTTATTTATTTATTTATTTATTTAT
>JAHXMU010029909.1:0-21799 GCA_019455685.1 Philornis downsi | reverse complement strand
CTTGATACGAAAAAACACTTTCATTTTCGCCACACGTGGCTTTTTTTTCATAATTTTATCACCTAAATATTGCAATAAATTAGCAAAATATGCGGCGTTGATGGTTTCCTCTTTCTGAAGATATTCAATAAAAATAATTCCATGCGCATCGCAAAAAAACAGACGCCATGAACTTGCCCGCAGATGGCATCCTCTTCATCTTCTTTGGACAAAATTGTCCTACTCCAGTCCACTGCTTTGACTGTTCCTTTGTCTCGGATGTGAAATGGTGGACCCTTGACTCATCCATGGTTATAAACCGACGTAAAAAAACGGCTTTTTTGCGGTTACACATCACGCAAACACGCTGTTTTTTGCTCTATTGAAAACAAGCGCGGCACCCATCTCGCTCACAGCCTTCAAATTTTCACCACCTTCAAATTTTCGGTCAACACACGATGTATAGCACTTTTTGAAATGCCTATCATTTCAGCTAGCTCACGCACATTCAGCTGACGATCATCCTATATCATTTTATGGATTTTCTTAATCGCATCCTGCGTGAACACCTGAATTGGTCGACCACTATGGTGTTCGTTTTGGCAGCTCGTACGGCCTCATTAAAGCTCTGCCACCCAATATTTTACAGTAGTAAATGAAGGAGCAGACTCCCTCAGATTAGAATATAGCTCGGCTTTAATATAACTTGGACTGAGATTTTTCAAATTGGAAATATTAAATTACATAACGGTGATTAATTTTTCACACATTTACAAATCCACTGAAATCGTTTACTGTTGATGGCTCAAATAAAAATTCTAAACAAAGTGGCGCCTTGAAACTTAAAACATGTGTTTTATAAGTTTGCCACATTTCAGCAAAATATATTTTTTTGCAAACTACTGACACCATCTATACGTCAGGTCGGCTAGTTTTGGCATCGCCCTCGTAGTATTGTATTATTATGTATTAAAATAGTAATACCATTTGCTTGTTCATCATAACTTCTTAGTATTATAAAACTCCCAATTATATTCAATCAAAAAAGTAACAAGAATAAAACACAAAATATTTATTATCTATTTAAATTTATTGTATCACCTTCAAATAAAATACGTATGCTAACGAGTAGTTCAATCATCAGAATATTTTGGAAAATGATTCAGTTTTCACCACGAATTCTCGTTTGTGTTTTCGATAGAAAACGATTGCCTCGAAGTAATTATTTGAGTTTTGGAGAGAAAAAATGTGGGACGGAGTTATAAATACGGTGGTTGTTCTATGATATTTGTTGAGTTTTTAGCCAAAACTTTCTTCACAATGAAAGCCTTGGGCGATGGTGCTTTATTGTGGTGTAAAACCCCCTGAGTTTTCTTCCCGCACTCCAGTCCTTTTTCAGCGAATTTACTCCCTCAAATGCCGCATAGCGCTCAGACAATATTTTTTAATTACCGATTGATATTCTGGCAGGATTGCCGACTGCACAACATTGCAAAAATCAAATAAAATCAAAATCCATTATTTTTATTTCCACAAATCAGTCCATTTTCAGCGAATTTACTCCCCCAAAAGCCGCACAACGTTCAGATCATATTTTTTAATTACCGATTGATATTTTGCCAGGATTGCCGATTGAACAACATTGCGAAAATCAAAGAGAAGAGTCAAGATTTCCTTGACTTTTGATCGATTTTGATGTGATTTTGTGGGTTTCGGATCAATTGGAAAACTATATTTTAAAATTTATTGACTGGTTCACATGTCAAACTCATAATCCCATGTCTCATCATCAGCTATTATAAATTATTATATTATAATATTATATTATTTTATATTATATTATAAATAACACAACAAATACATTAATTTATAATGCTTTTGATGAAAATGGGATCGCAATTGATTCCTTCTAGTATGCCTTTAGCTATCTTTACAAGACTGAGTTTTTGAAGAATTTTCAGGTTTTTTGGAACACGTTTCAAAATTTTATTAAACCTTATTTCGGTTTTATATGTCCAAAAACAAGGAAATCATAAACAATTTTGATTTTTAATTAATATAACCGAAATAAAGTTGCAAACAATTTTGATTCTGACTCAGTTTGTGAAACTTATTGTTTGTAATTTTCGAAATTTTCCAATTAAAAAAAAAAAAAGAAACAAACAACATTTGTTTTAAATTTCTGAGAGCCCGACATCATAAATTCGAAGATATACAAAATTACAAACAATTTTGATTATGATTCAGTTTGTGAACGAAATTTCCAATTAATAAAAAAAAGACAAAAAAAGTTTTTTTTTTTAAATCTGTAAAAATTTCTGAGAGCCCGGCGTCATAAATTCGAAGATATACAAAATTACGAACAATTTTGATTCTGACTCTGTTTGTGAACGAAATTTCCAATTAAAAAAAATAAACAACATTTGTTTTAAATCTGTAAAAATTTCTCAGAGCCCAACATCGTAAATTCGAGGATATACAAAATTACAAACAATTTTGATTCTGACTCAGTTTGTGAACGAAATTTCCAATTAAAAAAAATAAACAACATTTGTTTTAAATCTGTAAAAATTTCTCAGAGCCCAGCATCGTAAATTCGAAGATATACAAAATTACAAACAATTTTGATTCTGACTCAGTTTGTGAACGAAATTTCCAATTAAAAAAAATAAACAACATTTTTTTTAAATCTGTAAAAATTTCTCAGAGGCCGGCATCGTAAATTCGAGGATATACAAAATTACAAACAATTTTGATTCTGACTCAGTTTGTGAACGAAATTTCCAATTTAAAAAAAAGTAAACAACATTTTTTTTTAAATCTGTAAAAATTTCTCAGAGGCCGGCATCGTAAATTCGAGGATATACAAAATTACAAACAATTTTGATTCTGACTCAGTTTGTGAATCTTATTGTTTGTAATTTTTGAAATTTTCCAATAAAAAAAAGACAAAAAAACGTTTTTTTTAGTTAAGTAAAAAAAGACAAAAAACGTCTTTTTTTTAATCTGTAAAAATTTCTGCGAGCGCGGCATCGTAAATTCGAAGATAAGTCATTTAAAGTATTTGTACTATGGTACAGTTCTTCTGGAACTTGTCGATCGGCAACGCGTCTCATATCAACCTATCCTATAAAATAATACGAATAGATAGATTGGTATCGCTCAGAACGTTTTTTTTTTTTAACAGCTATTCCTCCAAAACTTAAATGACGATTATCAGTTATCATTCCTTCACTTTATCTAGGTTAACTTCAGCAATTTTCGATAGTCTTCTATAACATTATCAGCGATTCAAGATTATTTCAGCAATAAATGCGAGTAAGTGCAAAACTGAACTTATCGCACTCATCTTATCAAATCAACATGATTCTGATTCATACATCTGATTTATTCATCAGGCTACAAGCAGTTTGGATTACTAATCAATTTGTGAAAATTGTATTCTCTAACAAAATTTAATTTCATTTCAAAAACTTCTCTTCAAAAAACAAACAAAACATTCAGCCTCTTGTGAACATTCCTGAAAGCCTTGTAGAAGAAGTCTTTGAAGTATATTTATTTTTGGGGGCTTCTTTCGCCTAGGAAAGAAGCAATTCCAAGTCCAAGTACGGGATTCAGATTGAGAAATCAAAAAAACACAAACTATACTTTTATTTAGAGTTAGCAGGTCAAAATATACGATTTCCTATCATATTTTGGTCAACAAATTTAATTAATAATCGTTTCTAGTTTAGTTTAGAGTAAGAAATTATGAAGTTAATCTCTTTAGAATGACTCAAAATGAAATTTCTGATGTGCCTTGAGACTGATCAAAACGCAATGAAATGGAACTTTCGTTAAGGTTCTTATTTTGAAGCTTTAGGTTTTCATATTGAAGAAATAATTTAATACAGATTGGTTTAACATTAATGTCGTTGGTGTTAAACACTGCTTTGTACTTCCCAATTGGTTTAAAAAAATAATACTTACAAATATATCGTGGATAATATAGTCACTAATATAGGGTGGCGCATAAGTAACGCAAAGATTTGATCAGTAAATACATTTTTGTTTAAGCCTTTTTCTTCGTCTCTTTACAGAATTGACAAAATAATGCTTGGGAAATTTATGATGGAAAGACTCAGCACAGAACAAAGAACCAAAGTTGTTCAATTTTACTTTGAAAGTCAGCATTCGATTATTCAGATCATATCGAAATTTCTTTCATGTTCGAAATGCTCCTAGCGCTCCAACAATTTACCGATTGGTTCAGCGTTTTGGGCAACAAAGGACTGTCTGTGAACTTCCGCATGCTGGAAGACCTCGTGTAGTTCGAAATGAAGTGACTATTGCTCGAGTGCAAGGAAGTATTGAGGAGAACCCCGAAACTTCCACCAGGCGGCGTTCTCAGCAGTTAGAGATGTCTAGGCGGTCTTTGCAAAGAATTTTCCATATTTTACATCTTTTCCCATATAAGATGCAATTGGTGGTTCAAGAGTTTAAACCAAAATGATGCACCAGAACGCATTCAATATAGTCGCCGTTAACGTTACTTATGCGCCACCCTTTTTTTTTATACGAGTATATATATTTGAAAATTGACCCATGTGGCGCATGAGTATTAATAATTATAAAAATATTAAACAAAATTTGTTGTCTTCTGTAACGTAAAATATTAACAACAATTGCGGAAAAAAATAATTTCATAATTAAAATTTATAATTTAATATAAATTTGGCAATTTCAGATACTACCTGTTAGTCAAATCGGTTCGAGATATAATAATTCATAACAATATTGGTTGGCTGGGTCATGTTGTGCGGATGGACCCAAATGCTCCGGCACGGAAAGTTTTCAACAACGAATTCGATGGACGGCGCAAAAGAGGGCGACCAAAACTTCGTTGGAAGGACCAGATTTTTGAAATATTATCGAATTGGAGGAGAAGGGCAGAAGATCGAAGCGCCTGGAATTTTTTTCTACGTGTGGCGTATACTAGATAAGGCTATCTATTCCAGTCGCTACATAAGAAGAAGAAGAACATTGGTGTGTTTAGAACTTCTTATGTACATATAGAAATCAATTAGAGTCTGTGTGTTAGATACAATTTCCTAAACCGTTCAATATAAAATGATTAAACGGTAGCAACTCATCTTTCACTTATCTGCTATGGTTTTCATATACATATATGCACATATTTAACAGCTTTAGAATATTTACATAAACAAGGCAAAATCAATATGAGAATCTTAAGCTATCACCTTGCTGAGTCACCTCTCTTGATTGTATTTAAAAGCGAAAAATGAAAGAAATATTCTGTTAAACCAATAACTTCATATTCTGCTGATGCTTCATAGTGTTTTGCTTTCATTTTGCCTTTTTGAAGAATCTTCCGTAAAAACATAACCGTTAAGAGTGTGGAAAAAAATGTCTAATTTGAACAAAAAAAAAAAAAAACAATTTAAGAATTTCCTTCTTAATGGCAATTCGAAATTATGACTGTTTGTTTATGTTTATTAGCATAACAATTAAGCGGATTTTTTATTGAAATTGAAAGACAACAACTGCAAAAAAAACTGATCCAAAGATTATATAATATAATGATGGCAAAAAGAATTCACTCCGGATGCTTCACTCCAGCCGCCAAGCGGTATATGGCACATTACTAAGTTCAAACAAGTTTTAATGAAGTTTGGCTTTTTTTAGTGGCCCCGTATATAATGACTGTTGATACTTTGTTTAAACAAAAAAACAAAAACAAAAACCCAACAACTAAAAGTCATCATCAACTTACCGGTTTATTTATTATGAGACCGTTTAAGGAAATTTCGATGGCATTGTGGTGGTGGCTTCGGCAGTAAAATGAGAGTTATTGGTTTTAGAAACGACTGAGCGGAGTGTTGACATCATTGGAGATTTAATTAAAATTCCAATTGAATACAAAGTATACAAAGTATTGCAGCAATAAATGAACGTTTTTGGAAAAACCTAATACATGACTGTTGTATATTAAAAATAGAGCCAGAGTAGATGGTAGAGCAGAATATTTGACAGCTGTTAATAGTAATAATTAAATGTTGAAACGTAGGTTGGTTCTTTTGTTTAACTTTAGAATTCGTTCAATTTATTTTACCTACACAAGTATTGCTCTAACATTTTGCTTAGCAGAAAGGTTATTTGGAATGCTTACGTTAGATTGTAGAGTGTTGTGTATATTTTACGAAAATTACATCTATGACTGTCACGCCACCTATCATGTGTTAATTGCACTTTGTCCTGAAATCACTTTCATCCGGTGAACATGGTTGGGACTATTTTCTATTACCAAGCTTGAAAAAATGCCTCTGTGGTGAAAGATTTGCCTATAATGAATGATGGTCATTTTAAGGAGCTTAACAGGTCTTGCTGTAAACAGGGAATAGAAAGCTAAAAAAGCTAAAAAGAATAAAGAAAATTTTTTCCAGCTCTTTTGTGTCTTCTTTGTTAGGTCAGCTAATTTTGGGACCGCTCTCATATACATATGTTCAATTATTTGTGTAAAAAAATTGAAACCTATTTTGAGCAAAAAAACCGAAAATTACTTTTTAGCCAACTCAATAGTTAGTATAAACGAATTCCTATCCACAGGACATCCTGTGATTTTTAGCCAACCTAATAGTTAGTATAAACGAATTCATATCCACAGGACATTCTGTGATTTTTAGCCAACTTAATAGTTAGTATAAACGAATTCCTGTCCACAGGACATCCTGTGACTTTTAGCCAATTCAATAGGTCAGTATAAACGAATTCCTAACCACAGGGCATCTTGCGACTTTTAGCCAACCCAATAGTTAGTATAAACGAATTCCTATTCACAGGACATCTTGTGATTTTTAGCCAATCCAATAGTTAGTATAAAAGAATTCTTATCCACAGGACATTCTGTGATTTTTAGCCAACCCAATAGTTAGTATAAACGAATTCCTATCCACAGGACCTTCCGTAATTTAGATTTAGCGAGATGCAGAAAACTCATACAGATCTAGAAATACAAAATATTTCGTGGTTGAGACAATCTGTAATACCTAGTCCTGCCATATGTTCTGTTACAAATATAAAACGTGATAAAAAAACCAATATTCATATTGTATTCAAAATTATTTCATTTATTAGAAGACAATATTGGTTATTAAAAAAAATTATATTCACTCGAAATGGCCGCCTTTTGCTTTAACACAAGCTTTCAAACGGTGTGGCCATTGGGCTATAGCCGCACGTACAATTTCCATGGAGATCGAGGACGCTGCTCTGGTTAATGCTGTTTTAAGGCTTCCCAAATTTCTGTGGGGAGTCTAGCAAACCATATTCTCCAATTCTGACCACAAAGCATAATCCAGTGGATTGAGATCTGGACTCCCTGATGGCCAATCTTCTGCTGCTATAAAGCCAGGAATATTGACTCTGAGCCACTCCTGCGTGGTTTTAGCTTTGTGCGCAGAAGCAGAGTCCTGTTGGAAGATCCATCTACGTCCATTGGAAAGGGTATTGGTCAAACCCTTCACAACACTCTCTAACACATCTTTTCGGTAAACCTTTGCACAAGTTTTTACGCCCTTTTCACAGAAATGGAGGGATGTGACACCATGGTGGGAGACCCCCCCACCAAACCATTACGGAAGAGGGATGATGGCCACGTTGAACCCTTGGAACAACTTTTTTCGCTTCCTTAGACGAAGTGGCATAAATCTTGTCATTTTGTTTGTTGAAAACTTCTTCCACGGTAAAAATTTTCTCATCCGTAAACAGAATGTTTTCATGGCCATTGTCCGCGTGCCACTGCAAAAGTCGTTTGCATCTTTCCAGCCTAATTTTTTTCAGCTGAGGAGTTAGAAGATGCCCCGTGGACCGACGATAGGCTTTCATATGCAGATCATCCCGAATCAGCGTAGACATGGATCTGGTTGATATATCCAATTCCTTGGACATGATTTTCTGCTTTCTAAGGGGATTTCTCCGAATTCTTTCACGCACTGCCTTTACTACCGAACTCGTATGGACAACGCGCGGGACCACTTTTTGGCCTGTCTTCTACTCCAGACAATTCGCCGAAGCGAGCAATAGCACGATAAACGAACATTCTTGATATTCCGAGTGGTTTTAGCAACTCGAAAATTTGGCTATTACGCCGACTCGATTCTCTTTAACACCCCATTCCATGTAGATTGCAATAGATTGCAAACTGAAACCAAACTGACTAGTATTCTTCACTAATCAGTGCATGTGTTCTGAAAAAAAAAGTTAACGGTTCTATTCCCGCAAGAAGTTTTGAACGATAAGCGCTGGAAATTGTGTAACAGAACATATGGCAGGACTATGTACATATAAGTACCCGCACTGTGATAAGAAAAAAAAAACGTAGCCCAGTGAACCCTTTTGAACACCCTGGGGTTCCATGGACATTTACCTCCAAGTTAATTTTCGGTTTCAAAGAAATTTTTTTGTTCTTTGCCCATAAAAGTGTTTTTTTTTTTACCAAAATGTATTCCATAGCAATCATAAATTTCAAAATAACTTGCAAAAATTAACTTCTATCATAATTGGTTCAATGACTCTTCAACGCTATCACTTCACTATGGGTAAAACGTTAATAATTTTGGCATAAATACAATTTTTTTGTTGTTCAAAA
This sequence comes from Philornis downsi, assembly GCA_019455685.1. Classification (NCBI taxonomy): domain Eukaryota; kingdom Metazoa; phylum Arthropoda; class Insecta; order Diptera; family Muscidae; genus Philornis; species Philornis downsi. The sequence continues at coordinate 13,173 of JAHXMU010029909.1, read as the reverse complement.
TTTTAAAACTGTTTTGGTTTTTTAAATTATTATACTCTTCACGGAATAAAAAAGATTTTTTTATAATTTTTATGGTGCACCCTATGTATTTTATGAGGGGGAAAAGTCAGCTGTTCCACTGTTGCATTATGAACAGAAAATGCTCGCGAAATTTTTACCAACTTTGAGCGTGAGTAAAACATAAATTGTAAACACAGTGAAAAAGTATAAATATGGAAGAAGTTAGTCAAGGTATGTAAAATATATTGTTAATACAGTTTTAATAATAGATGTGTTTTATTGTGTAGTTGTTCCGTGTGTTGTTGATGTGTTTTTTTTAGGTTGAAACTAACAGATATATGTGTGTTCTGTGGAATATAACTTCTGTGTATAGAAAGGTATTTGCAATATATCAGTTAAAAGTTATTAATCAAACTGTATATAATCAAACATCATTAGCACTTTTTGCTCCTTTTCGTTCCTTTTGGGAAAAAACTTCATTTTGTAGTTTCATACGAGTTTTGCCATTCAACACTGCTTGAAGTTTGGAGCTGAAAAAATCGACAAGCAGATAGTGTAAAAGAATTTATTTTGGAGAATATTAAACAACAAAACTTATCAGTTAATTACACAAAAAGTCAAACAATTTATTGCTTTCATAAAATTAAATTTGCCAAAATTTAAAAAAATTTTAAAAAAATTTAAATATCTCCGGTCTTTGAAGGGTTAATGAGCAGTTTTATACCTTAACAAAAAGGCTGAAGTCTTGTCTATCATCTGAGTCTACCAAAAAAATATAAACACATTAAACTTAAGTGGTTTTATCCAAAAAGTGAGGTTAAAAAATTGTTTTTTTTTAGTACTGGCCCCTAATGGGTTAATAAAATAAAATATTTTTAGATGCAAACTTACAGATTCTTAAAACAGCTTTCTAGTGACATATATTTCAACAGGATCGGTTTATAAATAGTCAAGTTATGGGCGATTATACGTTCAAGATTTGGAGGCCTATATTTCGGGAAATATGGACCGGCACCAAAAATTTGCTTCTTCTATTTTATTTGCGTTTTATGCCCTTTTAGGAAAAAATAACGAAAATAAAAAAAAGTCGAGGTGCCGAATTTATGCTAAACCTGACCTAATGTTTTAAGGGGGAGGCGGAAGAAGGCGTGGTCCAAATAAAAAAAAAACCAAAATTCCATTTTGGTGTTAGTTCAATTCGGGCAAAATTTTAAGTGTCTAGCCTTAAAACTACAATTAATGCCAAAAATATCGCTTTTTCCCCCATAGTGCACTCTGTTGCCGTAAATTTTGTCCATTTACTTTACACATTTTACTGCAGATCAATGATCTTATAATTTAAATTCGCTTCTTTTATTTTTGTCCAAATAATTTTCAAATTATCTCCATTATTATGGTGATGTTGCCATGTAATCTCTGATGTTGGCTCCCAACAGTTTAGCAATTTAATTAAGTTTTCTTTTCTTTCGTAACAAGACAAAATTGAAAGCCCTTAGAGCTTATTATGATTTTATCTTTATTTTAAATTTATTTAATGTTTTCTGTTTGGCTTTCGTATTATAATTGTTTATTTGTCTATGGACTCGCATATTCGTACGTACATAAATATAGAAGGCAGATGACTGACAACAAATCCAAGTTCAAATACTGAGGCACGATACGTATTGTGAGGCACAAACCAAATATAGATTTATTTACTCAGTTTATTTTAGGCTGCTTCGAGAAGAGGACCCCAAAAAAAAACCGTAACTAAATGATAATTTACGGATTTAAGTCAATGCATGCAGCATAACTAAATAAACTGCGGCGAATTTCAATGTGCAGACTGAGGCGAATGAAGATGATGAAGATGATACTGAAGCTGAAACTGAAACTGTGACTAAGGATGGAATACAGGGTTGCCCATATTCGACGGACCCATCTGGTAACGCCATAACTTTTGACAGAGATGTCAGATCGCTTAATGACATACCGCGTTTGAAGCGTCAGTCCAAGCAGATTTTTACCATGGAACAATACACGCCACGCGAGCGCTCTGAAATAGTTGAAATTTACATTCAACAGAAGAAGTCAATTGTGAAAACTCAACGTGCTTTTAAAATATTAAAAAATGTGAGAAGTGCACCTTCTAAGAACACCATTAAGAGTTTATACGAAAAATTTTCGACTGGTGAGGCTCTTTCTAATCCGAAGAGGCCAAATAAAAGTCGACCAAGGCGATCGGCCGAGAATGTCGCTGCCGTACGAGCCAGTGTTGAGAGGTCCCCAAGAACATCCCAAAAACGCCGTTCTCAGCAGTTGGGCATGGCTCGGTCCACTTTACAACGGATTATTCGCGTTGATTTGCATTTGTTCCCGTACAAAATTCAATTGACGCAAAGATTGTTGCCTGCGGACAAGCCTCGTCGATTGGAATGGGCCCAACGAGTCATCAAAATGGCCGATGATGACGAGCAATTTTGGAACAAAATTATCATGTCCGATGAAGCCCATTTCACATTGAATGGGACCGTAAATAAGCAAAATTGCCGTATTTACGCCACAGAAAATCCTCAGGAGATTCAAGAATTGCCTCTTCATGACGAAAAAGTCACAGTTTGGTGCGGCGTTAGTGCGAAAACGGTCATTGGACCGTTTTTCTTCCAAAACGAAAATGGCCATGCTGTTACCATCAACCAGGAGCGTTATCGCGACATGATGACCAATTTTGTGATGCCAATTATTCGTCGAAAGCGTATGAGGCAGTTCTGGTTTCAACAAGACGGCGCTCCACCGCACACAAGTCGCATAACAATCGATTTTCTGAAGAATTTGTTTCCGGGCCGTTTGATGTCGAAAAGTGGTGATTTGGACTGGCCACCGCGTTCGCCCGATTTGACGCCCGCTGACTTCTTCTTGTGGGGACATTTGAAGTCAAAGGCTTACGTTAACAAGCCAAGGACCGTAGAAGAGCTCAAGGACAACATTCGTGAAGAAATAGCCGCTATTCCGGCCGAAATGTTGGCGAAAACGATGGAAAATGCTGCAAAAAGGACACAATACGCCATCAACGCCAGAGGCGGCCATTTGAGAGATATCATATTCAAAAATTGATGTAAACAAATCTACTTGGAACAAATTAAATGAATAAGATTGCCAACCGCCAAATTTTTATTTTTTTCTTTGATTTGTTTTTAAAAAACATGGGTCCGTCGAATATGGGCAACCCTGTATAATGAAGGCTCCGTCGATTACTGTGCCCTGATGTCTCTGCGGCTTGCCTTTTTGCAGAAGATGGGTATTTGGCTGTAGCTCCCTTCACCATGTTCATTACCATCGCCGCCATATGACTACAAGTGCGACGGCATCAACATTTGCCAACTTCGTTACGGAGGGCATCAATATCATCATCGTTAGCTTTGGCTTTATTACAACAGCCGTAGTGGCAGTAGTGGCGGCGCGTATTATGAACACCTTTACGAAGAAAACTACGATAGCATTCCTAGTCCATTCATACCAGACAACACAGCAAGTTCATTGCACTTCTCCAGCCTGGTAGCCAACAACAAATAACAAAAATATTAAATTGTAATGTTTGCTATAACGATTTATAGCAATCATCATCATCATCAGTAGAGTTATTTAAAAAAGGCATTTAAATCATCATCAACATAATCACCTTGCTTGCTTAGCCTCCTCAACGCCGCCATCATTATCATCACTGGCGGCCTCATTATCATCTGTTCTCGTCACCATCATCATCATCATCATCTTCGTCAGCGTTAGTTAGTTCACCATGAACAAGATTTACTGGTAGTTTCTGTTGATTTTGTCAGTCTGGCCATCGGTCGGTCCATTTGCTTGCCTTTCTGGCATCTCTCTCTTTGTGTCTCTACTTTCGTCTCATAACAGTTTTATTTATTTGTTTTGTAAACACAATTCGTTTTTTTTTTTCTCTTCTGCTTTTTCTACTTTTGGTGAATAATCATATGAACCTTTTGAGAAACAGATAGAGGAGAGACAGACATCTGCCATTTGTTTGTGTTTGCTTTAAAATTTGGCGACTTTTTGCCATTGACTCCGAGTCCACAAACGAGGAGGGAAAAAAATGTTTATTTAACATTAACAGAGATTTGTTTAAATTGAATTTTCCACATTTTTGTCTTCATTATTTGTCAACCCTGCGCGCTGCATTCGGTTGCCAGATTTTTCGTAATTTGTCATTTCAATATTCGGTGATTAAGCCGATAAATTTCTGCATGCAATCAGCGTCTGAACACGTAAATAATGAAAAACGCTGTAAATTGCAATGTATTGAAATTGTTGTTGATGGTCACCAAAAAAATCGTTTTGTTTCTTTTTTGCTCTACACTGGAAGATATAAAAATTAAATAAATGTTGGCAACATGTTGCCGCCAGCTTCGGGTGTTCGCAACATTCTAAGATATTTCGCATCACGATTGAATATTAAATATTTTCAACTCATCATATCATATTATAAACAGTATAATATAATACAGGGCTATCCGCCCATCTGGCAAGGCTGTCAGCTGTTAAATACCTGTCATCTGAAGTGTTATTTATTTAATGAAAGTTTTGCCATTTACAAATATGGATCGTTTAACAACCGAAGGGCGCATAAAAAATAGTTAACATTTACTATAAAAGTGGTGATTCTTCAAACTTAGGCACTTTTCGTGCATTACGGAGTAATTATGGACGTCACTATAAACCTGCTGTGCAGGAAATTTTCAAGATTATAAAGAAATTTTAAGAGATTGAAAGCGTTACAGATGTGGTCAGGTCTGTGCATCATCGCAATGTACGCACTACTGCCGAAAATCCAGCTTCTATTAGTGAAAATGTGGCGGATAATCCGAATTTTAATTCAGAGCGTTATGGCCGTAGGATAATGGACCTTTTTTGGACTGCACTTAAAGATTATGAACTGCACGATATGAGGTTTCAGCAAGACGATGCCATGAGCCACACAACACGACCGATTTTGACTTTATTGGATGAGAAGTTTCCAGAAAACAAAATTTCAAGTTTTGGCCACGTTAACACGCCACTAAGATCATGTGATTTGACGCCGTTAGATTTTTTTTTTTTTTTGTGGGGCTACATCAAAGACCGTCTTTACGCAGTCGTTGGACCACTTGAAAACCAACATTCGTCAAGTTATTGCCGAGATACCGCCCGAAGTGTGCGGAAAAGTAGACGAAAATTACCTCAAAAGGACTGCTGTAAACAATCCAGAGGCGATCATTTAAATGACATTGTACAGGGTGGCGCAATAGAACGTGCATATTGCATCATCTTTCTTTGCGGGGTAGAAAAGGCGCGGGCGCCTACATCGTTGGGTTGGCAAGCTCATGGAGTTTTAGTCGCTATGAATCACTTGCGAGAACTCTCGTTCATATATTGCTACTAGGCGACTATATTGTGCCGAATATGGACTACGGCGAATTAGTGAAGCTTCAAGTGCTAATTTAATTAAAATATGGGTAAAGCGTTTTGAAGAGACCGGTTCAACATTTAAACCACAAGCAAATGGTCGCCCAAGAACATCTAGAAACGAAGACAATGTTGAGAGAGTTATGGAGTCAGTACGAGGAAATCCACAAATGTCGACTCGCAAGAGATCGTCTGTCTTACAATTATCGCAACGAAGTTTGCAACGAATTTTAACATTGGATCTTAAACTGCATCCATATAAGCTGCAATTAACACAAGAATTGAAAGAGTCTGACTTCATAGCAAGGCTCGCATTTGCTAATGAAATGCTTAATCGATTTTCCAATTTTGACAATATCCTTTTCTCTGACCAGGCTCATTTCCTTATGAATGGGTTCGTAAACCGTCAAAATTGTCGTTACTGGAACAGTGAAAATCCCAAAATCAAACACCAGAAACCACTGCATAGTCCTAAAGTGACAGTATGGGCAGCAATCTTTTGCAGAGGAATAATTGGTCCTTTTTTCTTCGAAAATGCGCGGGGCCAAAACGTCACGGTTAATACCGAACGCTATGTTGAGATGTTGGACGGATTTTTGGCTCCAGAAATTGAAAGTTCAAGAATAGTGAATTCCAGAACTTAGTTCCAACAAGATGGAGCTACCTGTCACACATCAAATGCCTCCATGGCGGTTGTGAAGCAGATGTTCTCTGGCAGACTGATTTCGAAAAGAGGTGATATCCCATGGCCCCCACGTAGTCCAGAATTGACGCCTCTTGACTTTTTTCTGTGGGGATACCTCAAACACATAGTCTACAGTAATAATCCAAGAAACATCGTTCAGCTCAAGGACAATATCCGTGGTGAAATGGCAGCCATTACACCAGTATTACTGAAGAAAACGGTCAAGCACGGGGCCGGCAATATTATGGTCTGGGAGGTTGTTTCTCGTGGTACGGTGTCGATCCGATACATCGAATTACCGACGGTATGACCAGATTTCAATAAAAAGATATCTTAGAAAATACGATGTTGAGCTATGCTGTGGAAAGTATGCCTCTTAGATGGACATTCCAGCAGGATAATGATCCGAAGCATACTTCTAAGTTGGTAAAGGATTGGTTCCAAGATAATAATGTTGCCCTTCTTGACTGGCCAAATCAATCTCCGGACTTAAATCCAATCGAAAATCTTTGGGGAGAGTTGAAACAAAGAATTGGAAAGGAGGTTCTTAAAAATAACGATCAGTTATGGAATTTGGTTTAAAAAACTTGGTATGAAATGCCAGCAGAAACCTGCTGAAAGCTTATTGCCGGCCTGTCAAAAAGAGTCAACAAAATAATTGAAAATAAAGGTGGATATACCGGCTTTTAACGAAACTCAGCCAATTTAGCAGAAAAAACTTGATTTTTTTTTACTTTTTTGCTTATTTTAACTAAATTTATTTATTGTTTTGTCTTATTTTTTGAAAAATACTGAATTTAATTTTTATTTTTTGTTATTGTTTTAGTATTTATTTTATTTTTAATGTTATAACGAAAGAAATTAGTATTTGTTTTTTCTTTTAATTTAAATAAATTTTCGTCTACGAGAGTTAAAAAAATATATAGGGTGTACTTATTATTTTGATCATATGTGTACGAGTATATACTGTCCAAAAAAAATGTACCAAGAAACGATCATTTAAAAAGCCTGCTTTTAAAGGGATAATCAAAATTCTTTTTATTGGCAACTCACGAAGTTGCCACATTGTGCTCTGTGCTGATGCGAAGCTTGAGAGCGATCTGTTAGTTAATTTATTTATGGCGCTCGATTTTGTCACTTAATTTCGAGTGTGTTTTGTGCTTTTGACAACGAGAAAAATGTCATAGAAAGAATTTGTCTCATTTTATATTACAAATGGAATTTCGTTTGTTGTTGATTTGCTGAAAATATTGTAGAAAGCCTAAGGTGAATCGATTTTATGAAAAACACATACATACGAGTCGTCCAGTGCAGTCAAAAGCTGAGGAGATTTAGTCGAAGATTTGTCTCGCTCCTGACGACCATCACAGTTTTAAACCTAAATTGACATCGTTAAAGTGAAAGGAATGGCGGCTGAAAATCGTCATAGAAGTTTGATAAAGATAACAGCTGAACCTTTTTTGTGACTCACAAATCAATTCGTTTCATTTTAAATGAATGTTTAGGTGTTGCCGCTCAACTAGTTTCGCAACATCAGAATTTTGTTTAAAAAACTTTATTGCGTAAACGAAACAGAAGTAAATGTTAGAACCGGGTTAATTTCGATTCCATATCCATAAAAATCATTATAACTGGTGATAAGACGTGGATTTACGAGTTTGCCATGCAAATAAGTTAACAAACCACGTCAAAATCAATCAAAAGTCAAGGTAATCTGGATTGTTTCATTTCGTTATAGCGGTGTTCTGCACTTGAAATTCTTGTCAGAACGTCAGAGGCATTATATGGCATTTGGGAGAAAAAGAAAAAGAACAGACTTGTAGAACAAAAAAGTCATAGTCATAGCTATGATGGTATAATTCTCTGAATATCAAAAATAAACCATTTCTGAGAAATGTGTTCGAAAATGTTATCCTATAACTATATAACTGTACTACATAAATACAGGGTGGGCCATAAGGGTGTTGGCGGTTTAAATATTCAATTAAAAAAAAACTGCGAAACATAAAAAAAATATATTTGTATTTTTAAAAAGTAGAAGCATGGGAATTTTTAAGACTTAAAAATAATGTTGTTCAAATGGCTTCCCTCGGCTGCTTGACACTCTTGGAACCGAAGTTTGGAAAACTCGTTGAAAAGTTGTTCTCGGTATTTTGTTACTTTCCTGAATAATGTTCTTCTTCAACTGCTCTAAATTGGTCGAATTATTCTCGTAGACTACCGGTTTGAGGTAGCCCCATAGAAAATAGTCGCATGGAGAGAGATCGGTGCTACGTGGGGGCCATTTAATATCCCCCCTTTTCGAAATGAGTTTTCCAGGAAAAACATTTTTCAGCAGCTCTATGGATACCCTAGCCGTATGACATGTGGCCCTATCCTGTTGAAACCACATCCTCGAGGTATTGCCTTGAAGTTCTTGCAAAGCTGGCACCAAAAAGTCTGCTAGCATGTTGTAATAATTGTTCGCTCTAACCGTCATCGCATGCTCTCTTTCGTCCTCAAAAAAGTATGGTCCAAAAATACCGGTTGACGTGGACGTTCACGCAAGCGTCGGGGATTAGTCTCGGACCAGAACCGACAATTTTGCTTGTTCACATGGCCATTAAGGTGGAAATTGGCCTCATCACTAAAAATCACGTTGTTGAAATTGTTGAACCGCTCTAGCATCAAATTGACAAAGTTAAGTCGGTTATTGGCATCATCGGGTTTTAATTCTTGGACTATCTGAATCTTATAAGTCTTCAAATGCAAATCACGTTTCAAAATTCGTCGTAAAGTTGTTCTTTTGACATCCAAAGACTGACATCTCTTACGTGTTGACTGTTGCGGATTTCGCTGAACTGAAACACGAACACGCTTCACAATGTCGGTTGATCTTGCAGAAACTGGGCGACCACGAACCGTAATTGGTACTGTTGAGCCGGTTGTTTCGAACATTCTGATCCATTTTCGTATCACATTGTCGCTTGAAGCTTCACTTAAATCGTGTAAACCGTGTTCATGCCGATACAAACGTCATGCAGTAATCACTGATTTATGGTTTTCGTAATACGCTCGGAATGAACAGTTGTCAAATTGCAAGTACTTGCCCCCTATATCAATCCAATGTTAAAATCACAGTCGTTTCAGTCAAATGGGAACATTTACTGCATTAGTAGTCGTGGTGATTGGCATGAAAATTTTATGCTGGGATGTTCAACAAGTAATTTATATTTGTATAAACCCTGTGAATGTAAAATAGTTTTCCCAAAAACTTATCAATAAGAATTTCGAATTTTTCCATTTCGTTTATTTCAATTATATTGACGATAATTTGTTTTCCCCTCAGTCTTAATGATTTGTGATTATTCTCGATTTCAATTAACATTTTCCATCTTTGTTTTAAGATGAAAAACGAAATAAGAAAAATCTACAAAATTGTTCACATTTACAAATCTTTGATGTTTTATCGTGGATTGTTTCGTTCACAGTTTGGTATTTGCAAATATTTCGTGTTAATATTGAAATAACATGCAATGCTAAATTGTTGTAAATTTAACATATGCTGTTTGCAATTAAAATATTTTTTTACGCCAAGCAATTTTCATACATTGTTGTTGTTTTTTTTTCTGTTTCGAAATATACAAATTGTATGGAAAGAAAACTGTTAACATTTGCTTGTCCGTCCGTCCACCTGTCCTCGTGAAAACCCAAATGAATACACACATTTTCTATAATGGAAAATTTTCTTTTGTGTAATTTTGTTGCCGTTGATTATTTTGCGTTTTTATTTTGCGTTCTCTCGGCTTTTAATGAAGCCCCCAAGGATTTTTAATTAACGTTTGTGTTTCATTCATAGTTTCATAAGAAAAAATTCACTCACTCACACTCTTGCAAAGACAACAAATGCAAAAACAAAATGAAATCATAAAAAGCTCCAATAGAGAAAACAAGTCACGGCCACCAGTCTAGAGGTACATTGGCTCCATGGCACATGCCGTATCCTTGGCTGGAAAGTGTAGGAGGAGGGTCAGAGAGAGAGAGAGAAATCATGGATTTAAAGCAAATACAAATGTACGAGGACATTGCAGGAGGTAGTGGGACATTGGGGTATGATGGAAATATGTCTGCGTGTTGATTGATATTTAGATTAACTCAAGGGAATCCTTTTAAGCGGCCGTGAAAACTGTTTTTATATAGTATTTTATAAATCAGGAATTTATTTAAGATTTCATGGAAATTTTATAGTAGAAGGCCTAATATTAACACAATAAACTTACAGTAATAAATGTCAAAATATAAAATTACATTGAATGCTTAACATAATAATAGAAATTAAAATTTTTAATTCCCTGCCAAAATGTCAACCAAAATAATTTTATTATTTTTATAAATCCCGTTTTTTGAAATACGAGTATATTTCCAATTTTAGTTTTTCAACACATTTTTATCCAAAAACCACTAGTTAACGTCTACAATACGTTTAGCCAAGCATAGCTTTACTTCTCATTCCAAAGTGTAAACCACACTTTCAGAAAAATGACTCTCCCGCCACCTATCATATATTTTGAAAACATTGAAAATTTGTAACCAAAAAAAAGCATGAAATTACATTTGGTTGAACATTTAAAATGTTTAACATAATAAAATGTTTAACATAATAATAAGATTAAAAATTTTAAGTAACAGCCAAAATGTGAAACAAAATAAATTTATTATTAAGTGCGCAACTAAATTCCCGGTGTTTGCCAACAGATGGCGCCAGCTGTAATTGCTAGTCGATTCTGCCATAACCTAAATGTCATGAGGCGAGCTTAGGCATACTACCTCGGCACAATAGTAATTTTCTTTCGACATCATATTAGTTTGGTTGTGTGAATATGTATCATTTTATACCAAATAATCGTCATATTCGGGAAGTATTGATTTTCTTCTTTCAATCGAAGAAAACGGCGGCAGAAGTTCATCGAAAAATCTTCGAAGATACTGAATTGAGGGCATTGCTTGAGAGGGATGCGTGCCAAATGCAGGTAGAACTTGCTTCAATATTAGGATTTACTCGCCAAGCCATTTCCGAGCGATTGCATGCGTTAATTACAGCAATGGAAAGACAAGAAGGTCATGTGGGCTGCCCGGTCATGCTTCTATGTTGTTGGCAAGACCGAATAATGCTGCTAAGGTTTATGCTCTGTATTTGGTGGGACCAAGTCGGTGTTATTTATTACGAGTTGTTGAAGCCAAGCAAAACCATCACTGAAGATCGGTGTCGACTTCAATTAATGCGATTGAGCCGAGCTCTGCGCGAATAACGCCCACAATACGCGGAGAGGTTCAAAAAAGCGATTCTTTATCATGAATCACGTGGCCTAGTTGAAAATTACAATGTTTAGAAAAACAATAAGAAAAAAAATTGTAATTAATAATTAAAGTGGAACCAAACTAATTTTATTATTTTCATAAATCCAGTTATTTAGGACACATATTTCTAATTTTAGTTTCTAAAAAAAATGTTGCTCGAAAACTTCTAAGTAAAAGATGTTCAATATTTTTAACCATGTTCCCAACATATATATGTAAATAGATTTATTCTCTTCCCTGAGCATAAACCTTATTTTTAGTGAAATTACTCATTCGCCACCTATCGTACATTATTTGAATCATTTTAAAAACATTGAAAATTTGTAAGCAAAAATTTCCAAAATGTCTTGCTATACTATCAACTAATATGAAAAAAAAACGGACAGACAACTAAACATATACATTGAATTTTATTTTATTTTATTTTTAATAAGTATATAATAAGTATTATTATTTTAGTAATAAGTAAGAAGAAAAATGTTCATCAAATCCTTTAAAAATTAAATGGTGTCGTGCAAAATGATGTCGGATACGATAAAAATTATATCGTCAAATATAAACTATTTAAAAATTTTAACATTTTAGTCACAACTAACTCACACGAAACAGCAAAATATATTGCCAACCACATTTACTTGTTCGCGTGGAAGAATTAACATTTATTGTACAAAATTTATTATACAACAAAGAAAAATATGTGTGCAAAATTCGAAAAAAAAATTATTATTAGAGCATAAACAAAACCACACCACACATTTCATGGCAAAAGGAATGATGTCATCTAAAAAATATCATGCGAATAAATATATCACCAGCCTTTCGGCCTACAAAAAAAAAAATAGTAGTCACACCTTTAACACAAATGTTCTTTTATTATTTAAACACAGAATAACATCATTAGGCTCGCTATTAATTTAACTAATTTCGCTTACTTTTTGCCCGTTCAAGAGTAGTTATGTTATATAGTAACAATAAGCTGAACAAATGTGGCTCCACAAAATCTAGTTAGAGCAACATTATTCAATTAAGAATCAATTCATTACACAGGATATCAGAGTATTAGGGATCAAACTGTTGTAGAATTAAATATCCAATATATCATAATATTAGAAATCATACAAAGATTGCATTTCGCAAATTATTATGATTATGATTAGTTAGAACAACATTATTCAACTAAAACTCAATTCATTATATCATTCATTCATTATATCAGAGTATTAGAGATCAAACTGTTGTAGATTTAAATATTCAAAATTTCATAATATTAGAAATCAAACTATTGTGGAATGACCAAAGATTTCATATCGTAAATTTATCAACCCAATTATGAAGAGCCTGCGACTGGAAACGATTATTCGAAGTTATTCCTAGTTTCGGAAATATCAAGACGCATAGCTCGGAAAACCCTTAATTTTAAACCACATTGGAAACTGAAATGCAAGTAAAATTTTTCCAAAGGAAAAACTGCGTTTATTGTAGTTAAGATTATTTATTTATTTATCTACTTACTTATTTATTATTATTTATTATTTACTTATTTATTTACTTATTCATTTATCTGTTTACTTATTTATTTATTTAATAATTTTTATTTAATTATTTAGTTGTTTATTTATTTATTTATTTATTTAATTGTTTATTTATTTTTTTACTAATTTATTTATCTATTTATTTATTTATTTATTTATTTATTTATTTATTTATTTATTTAT
>JAHXMU010029908.1:0-30887 GCA_019455685.1 Philornis downsi | reverse complement strand
CAATAATACGATTCATGCACCATCCTATAATTGGCACAAAAAAAAAAGCCAACCAGATGACTACCTTCAATATGATGACTACCTCTTTGGTTTATAACATTTTTCAGTTGTACTAAATTGAGTTTAATTTCAGGCGCTTAATAAACTTAGTCGAAAAACTCAGTATAGACTGTATTGCTTTCTTCTTCTTAGGGTACCACTGGTTCCACTACAATATTTAAGTTGAAGGAATTAGTAACTTATTTTTTTTCTTTTTCTTTTTTTTTTTGGCTAACATAGAGTTAGACGTAATATATGGGTAATTCATAAATGACCCTTACGGCAGCCCGAACATGTCAACTACAAAGAAAAAGGATATTGGGTGGAAGTAGCTTTATCTGTTCATATCCACCTATTCTTCTCTGCATTTGGAGTTTAATCTAATATCTTAGAAAGCATTGATGGTCCTTTTAGGATGTTGCTACGGCTCACAGGGAGTCGCGGATCACGTTTGGTTAACTAATGGCTTAAAGGTACCACTTCCCTGTAACCTGGCAACTATATCGATTTTGATGCCTACCACAATAGGGTTGGGGTACTCTAATCATGTCAACACATTTGAAGCAATAAGAAATACCCTTCTAAGATCGCATAAACTGAATACATTTTTGACTCTGATGAAGACTTAAACCGATTTAACCGTGTCCGTCCATCACTTTGAGTATCTGCTAAAATCAGTGTAGATGCCGAACCGTTTGAGACAGGAAGCTAAAAATTTTTATAATCATAGACAGTTTTGAGTTCAAAATCGAGTGAAATTAGACTAGCGATAAAAAAAAAAACATACCTACATAAGGCCCGATCCACCCTCTAGTGAAATGGACGTTTTTAAAGATTTCTGTACGTCGTCCGCGATGCTATGGACCGCAGAAGTCACAAATGGAGCAAACTGGATCATTAGGAAAAAACATGATCTAATACTTTTACAATTTATTCATTAATTAAAAGCAATGTCCGGTGATAATGGATAATTATACGGGAAGGAAGCGCTTCAATTCGCACACATTTGTAAGTAATCTCACTGATTGGAGGCATGGTTATTGAATAAAAAGTAGAAAAAACACATTTTTTCATTGAACAAATTATATAAGCGGTCTAAAATACAATATCATGTGTTGGAAGAAGTGGTTTTTAACACGCAACTTATATGAATATGGAAATGTTCATCATTCAGGTACTATGGACCGCAAGTACAACAAATGGCAGCATTTTTTCATCATAAAATAATTTGCCTATACAAGGATAAAACAGCCTATTGCGTTTATATAATACTTTTTTTGGTATTATACAGTGGCAGTCAAAATAATAGTAGTGGCTTTATAAAAATGTTGTTTTGTTTCGTAGCCTCGCTGTATTTACATTTCTTGCCTAGTTCTTTCTTTTCATTTCATAGCTTAATGTAAACACCAAAAAAAAACTAACCGTTATGTTTGCATACCATTGTTCTTGTTGTTTTTACAATGACTAAATTCAAATTCCAAGAAAAGTGCCACTGCTGACGAAAAAACATGTTATAAAGCGACTAAAATTTGCTAAAGAGCAGCTAAATTGGACCTCTGAAAAATGGAGGAATATTTTGTGGACTGACGAGTCTAAAATTGTTCTTTATGGCGGGAAAGGCTCACGAGCCTACGTAAGACGGCCTCTAAATTCAGAATATAACCCTAAATTTACGCTGAAAACGGTTAAACATGGAGGATCTAGTGTTATGATATGGGCATGTTTTTCATACATAGAAGTTGGACCCATATACAGGATCAAAGACATCATGCATCGCCATCTATATGTATACGTAAAAAAATTACAGAAAGTGATGCTGTCATATGCTGCGGATGAAATGCCTTTGATATGGACCTTCCAGCAGGACAATGATCCTAAGCACACAAGCCGTCTAGCAAAACAGTGGTTTGCAGAAATTAATATACGCGCATTGGAATGGCCAGCCCAGTCCCCAGATCTCAATTCCATTGAGAATTTGTGCTGTGACGTAAAGGCTGTGATCGCGCAAAGAAACCCCACAAACAACAGCACATTGTGGGAGGTTGTGAAGGATGTGTGGATGTCCATTCTCGCAGAAAGGTGCCAATATTTAGTAAATTCTATGCCACGACGCTGTGAGGCGGTAATTGCCAACAAAGGGTTTGCCACAAAATACTAATTAAGATGCTTACCCTTCGTAATATACATTTAGCCCAAGCATCAATTTATTTTAGTTTGTACTAACAATTAAATGAATATCACTACTATTATTTTGACCGGCTATATTTGAAAGAATTTGAATACTTTTATATTTTTGTAACTATCTTGAATTTTTTTTTTTTTTTTTTTGTTTATTTCCTAGAATTTATAAAAGGAACTATGTTAAAAAAATTAAACTTAAAAATTTACAAAATTATTTTGAAACCTTTTTACTTCTTTAAAATTTGCGCAATACCCACTACTATTATTTTGACTGCAGCTGTATATGATAGTAGAAATTGGCAGATTTGTGATGCTCTGCGTTTTCTGAAATGTGTGAAATGTCATTTTAAGTTACGAATGGCTGTAAAATGTGAATATTTGTTTAAAAAATGAGTCAGAATGAAATTTTTGATATGTGTTTAAATACGATTACAAAATCAAAATCAAAAACCGTAACTTAACTCTCATAAAGATTACTGGTAATTACTGCGTTTGCTAGTGAGATCTTAAAATATGGGCGTTTAGCCGAGGGCTTCTAATCTAAATTAAGTCTGTTCATTTTTATAATATAGGGATTATTCAAGGATACTGCAACTCTTCATTCGTGATTAGTCAGAACAAACAATATTTCTCCAGTCTTACATAATGGCTGTGTTGACCTAATACAACGGAGTACATGTTTAAAGTTGGAGATGAAAACAATGCAAAAGATAGAAGACAATTCATCAATTAATCTTTGTCGCTTTTGTGAAGATGACTGGCATCGAACGCGGGTTCTTTCATGACAGCCACATATTAACGTGGCCTCTAACTTGACTTCCAGCTTAATGGTAGTCAGGTACCATTTACGTTCTAAGATAACTTGACTGAATGTGTCTTCATTTCTCTTTTCACTGGCACATTTGGATTAACGGTTTCTTAGGTCATCTTCTAGGTTAGCCACTATATTCGCGAGAATGATGCTGGTGTCTCGTTTGTTCTTTGATTTATTAGCGTGATAATTATTGAATGTCCATCACCACATGGAACTTTGACATGCCTGGGGGCAGTTTGACGAAAATCAATCATTGAAAAGAGAGTTTGAACATTGAAAATGTTTGAACAGGGAGGAAAATATCGTTTATTTCTGCGTTTTGAAGATGTATAAAATGGATGGAGAACAGTTCTACCATCAGTCAGTTCCAATCATCCATTTGTTATAGTCATAGCCAACTTAAAGTGGAATAACCGCATAGATCCAGCAAACAGGAGGATTATGAATATCAAGGAACTTGTATTTGTGCTCCTGCTTTGCACAGCAGTCACAATACAGACCGCTGGTGAGTAGAGACTTACTAGCGCCTATTGCAAAAATAGTATTAACCCGATAAATTGTGTGTTTTACAGTTGCCAGACAGGTCAGGCCTATACACAACCGCTATCAGTTGTATGGCCACCAAGGCTCGGCTGGACGATATGAAAATGTTGCCGCCGAGGGTCGTATCACCACTGCAATTATAAATAAATTCAACGCGCTGAAAGGAACCACTACCACAACGACTGAGGCGGCAACGACGACGACACTTACTACACCACCAGTTGAGACACCTCCTGAGCCACCTACGTCGCCTCCCCCAGAAACACCACCTGACACAGATTCGCCACCACCTGATTCGCCAGAGCCTGATTCTCCACCGCCCGATTCCCCACCGCCAGATTCTCCACCGCCCGATTCACCAGAACCACCAGAGGGCGATCCACCAGCGAACGATGAACCAGCCGGCGATGAACCAACGGGCGATGACGGAGGGGGTGATGCACGAGCGAGCACTGCACGAGCGTCCCCTGGCCGCGGCGATGATGCTGATGATTATGACGATGCTGATGATGATGATGATGCGGATTATGTTCACCCGCTTTGCGACGATGAAATCGATACCGAACTCGACGACGATGAAGAGGAGCTTCCGAGCGAAGATAATGCCCTGGTCTCCGATGACAACGACGCAGACAACGACGATATGGAGTTCGATGACGATGAAGAAATTTCTCAGGAACACAGAAACAATCACGATGAACTTGATGAAGGTCGTGCTGCTAGAGCACAACCTTCTCAATGGAGGAGCAATCAAAATCGCATGCGCCGCTTAATGCAGGCTCAGCGCCGTCACCTGCAACGTAGACAGCGTGAGGAACGGAAACGCCGTCGTTTGAGATACCGCAGGCGTCTCCAATCAAAACGACGTGCAAACAAACGCTTAAGAAGGCGCCACCGGCGACTGACTAGAAGGAGACGTTTGGCAGCGAAGCGTAGGTATCGGCAAATGTTAAAACGCCGTCGTAAGGCTGCTCGCCGCAGAAAAAATAAAAATCGTGCAATGAAGCGCCGTAGACAACGTCAACGTTTAAGAATTCGACGCATGCGCCGTCGCCGCAATCGCATCAATCGTAGACGCAACCGACTCAATAATAGACGCCGGTTGCGCAGATTTAGGCGTCGCACACCTGGCAGACGACGCATTATCCGCATCAATGTGTAAGCGATGACACCGACGATGTAAGTCAGGGTAATGAAAATAAATGGCTTAAATTGAACATGAAAAAATGCTCAATTGTTTTACTGCACAAAGACTATAACTAACTATTACGGAAAGAATGAGAGGTAATGGGAAACAGAGAGAGAGAGAGGAGAAATGACGGCAGAAAAAGAGAGATACAAGATTCTGTAGACAGTAAGTAGCAGTAGTCATAACGAATGGAGTACTCGTATCTTAGGTATGATGTAAGTCAATATTCAGAAAAAATCATGAACTTTCATTTGTTCACATAAACTATATATATTTCATGTGTTCACATGAAGAAAATTGACAAAAATCGCTCCAATTAAATTCAATAGGCAATGAACAATCTGTCGAAAGAGTGTTATTGTTTTATTATAATACGTCTTAGAATTGCGTGCGGCTCTTTAATGCGACGTCTGTCCAGTTCAATTGATTCCAATGATTAATCGTTGCCAAATAATATTCGAACAAATTTCATTTCTATATTTCTGATTAATGATTATATCGAATAATTTTAGCCATGTAACTGATCCATCGCAGATATTCATTATTCATTAAATTCAGTAAAGTTTGTGCCGTTTTTATCACTTGACCCATGCGAAATGATGGAGTTCTTCACACAAGTTGTCTCAACAAAAGTAAAATAGTTAGCGGATCGATTAAAAAATAAGTAAACCCATTATCGAAAAAAACATGTTTTAATTATTAAAGTACACAATTGGCGAATTAATATCTTAGAAATACTGTCGTCCGAATGTAAACCTGTTCGCGGCGTGGACGGGCTGACAGCTAAATTCCAAAGAGGTTATGTGAGGACTGCGTGGAGGGCCCTTTTATGTTATATTTACTGGAGGGCTGCATGGAGGTCATATTATGCTATATTTACTGGATGTAAATTCGCCAGTGAAAATACAACGAGCTCGCGGAAAAAACGTATTGAACGTTTGTGTCGTTACTTCGTCCTGTTGGAACCAAGTTATATGGTTATAGCCAGGAGAGGTCTGCAGTTCAGGCAAGAAGAAACTGTCTAACATCTCCACATAACGTTCTGAATTCTCTGTTAATATGCGTCTCCTTTCATATTAAAAAAAAAAAAATCCGATAATTCTCTGTAACGATATTTGCCACTTTAGGCAAATAGCCCAATTTGCCACTTTAAGCAATAAGCCCATTATCGAAAAAATATGTATTAATTATTAAAGTACACAATCGGCAAATTAATATCTTAGAAATAATATCGTCCACACCGTAAACCCGTTCGCGGTGTGGACGGGCTGACAGCTAGATTCCAAAGAGGTTATGTGAGGACTGCGTGGAGGGCCCTTTTATGTTATATTTACTGGAGGGCTGCATGGAGGTCATATTATGCTATATTTACTGGATGTAAATTTGCTAGTGAAATTTCCACGAGCTCGCGGAAAAAACGTATTGAACGTGTGTGTCGTTACTTCGTCCTGTTGGAACCAAGTTCTTTGGGTATAGCTGGGAAAGTCCTGCAGTTCAGACAAGAACAAACTGTCTAACATCTCCACATCACGTTCTGAATTCATTGGTATTGCACGCCCCTTTTCATCCTCAAAACAGATAGATCCGACAATTCTCCGTAACGACATCTGTCACTTTAGGCGATTGAAGAGATATCTGATACTTGCATTTTGGATTCGTTGCACTCTAGTAGCGGCAGTTCTGCTTATTTATGTGTCCACTAAGATGAAAACGAGCTTCATCCGAAAACAAGATGTTGGTAAACCTTGAAAATCACTCAAATGTCTGCTTTATGAGGTGTAACCTCTGACTGGGTTACTCGAACTTATATTCTTGTCAATTGAATTTTATTAGGGTGCAGCTTTAGGTCTTTGTGCAAAATGCGGTGAAGTGTCCACGCCAGACACGGTTAGGAAAATCCTCTAAATGTTATTGGATGATCGTCGGCTGAAGCTGAAGTGGCGTGAGCTAGTTGATATGATAAGCATTTCAAAAAGTGCTATACATCGTTGACAAAAGATTTGAAGAAGAGAAAATTGTGCGCAAGATTGGTGCCGCGCTTGCTTTATATAGAGCAAGAGCAACGTCGCGAAGATGTTTCAGTAGAGTGTTTGACGATGTTTCACCGCAATAAGTCGAATTTTTGCTTCGATTTATAACCATGGATGATACATGGAATACAGTCAAAGCAATGGACTGGAATGGTAGAAGATGTGGAGTCTGTGGTTGATGGCTATTTTAAGGAGTTTGACATTTCTTACTACAAACAGGGTATAAACGCTATTGAATATCGCTGGAAAAAGTGCATCGAGCTAAAAGAAGATTATGTTGAAAATTAATGAAATTTTTTCCAACTATTTTGTGTCTTCTTTGTTGGGTCGGCTACTTTTGGAAGCGCCTACGTAACTACCAACAATGTTTTTAAAATATCGTATATTGTAAATAAAACCAATATAGTTAAAAAAAGGGAAAATGGACTTCATAATACTTTTCAATAAACTCATTTTTTGAAAATGCTATCACAACCAAATCTTCATAAAGGCCTCAATTGGCTTTTCTCGTAGTGCTTTCAATCTGTATCATATACTCCCGCCAGCAGGATTCTTAACATACAATGTGTTGGTGGAAAAGACCTGAAAATGTAATAAAAAAATACCATAGAAAAATGTCTATTAACTTTATGTCTCTTTTACTAGTATACGAGCATCTCAATGTAATCTATTTCATCATCAGAAAAAAAAAACAACGAGAATGTTCATAAGTAAAACATTGAAAACACAATTAAGATTTACCAGTTACAACAAATAACTAAACTATGAAATATGAAATGAAAAATTAAAAAAAAATTTCTCCTACTAAGTGCGTAAAATAAAACATTCAAAGATGGCTAACAATCATTAAAATTGTATGCCTGGAAATTAAATCAGATGGGAAAGAACCTAAAATCAAATTGTTTCTTAGAAATATTGAAACACTTTCCCTTTTCAGAATTACGGCATAGCTGTATAGCAGCGGAAACTCGGCAACAAGCTCAAGTTCAGCAATCTCAATGTTCCGTTGATCACCAAGGCCTCATGCCTTACTACACCTTATTTTATTGGGGGAAAGTTATATTTTCTTTACAAATTCGACGGAATAATAATAAATTTTCTGATACTCTTGTCATTTAATTGAGAAATTTACATATGTTGTTGAGGACAAAAATTTGTATTTACTAAAAAAAAAATGATAAAAGAAGGTTGAAAAATTTCCTCAGACCTTCAATAAGATTTTTTCCACACATTTTGCGCCCTTGTTGCAAAGGGGACTTGACTTGTGCATTTCTGTGAAATATGCCTGCCTGAGGCTGACAAATGTGATGCCTTCACAAAACTCAATCATGCACAGTGTGGTAGACCACAAATTTAACTGGACAAAATTAATATATTGCGTAGGGTTCACTTCTCACTTATGTATTAAACAAAAAATGAGTTTAAATTTATAAATGATTGTAAAAAAGCAACGAGAGTTCTCGTAAAATGCGCTCACACAAAATGCGCGACGCTTCCCGTCGAAGTGATTCATAGCGACTAAAACTCCATGAGCCCGCCAACCCAACGATGTAGGCGCCCCCCCGCCCGCGCCTTTTCTACCCCGCAAAACAAGATGATGCAATATGCACGTTCTATTGCGGCACCCTGTTCACACTGTCCACAAAAAATACATTTTTAAGGTAAAAGATTGGTCTGTTAAATACATGCTCTGAGATTATTTGTAATTATATATACTAATATTTACGTTGAATACAACTAATTAATCATATAATAAATTTTTTAGGTTAGTTTTTATGTAAACAGTCGGATGTAGTCATTTTTAGTATTAAAACAGTTTTAATATTTTTAATATATGTAAATATCTAATAGCAATTGTTTTTTGCACTGGTTTTTGCTTTATTACATTAACAATACAGATAAAGCACATAAATATTCATAGAGACTTTAATTTAGTCAAATTCATATGCATCGTTAAAAGATTCTTCTTCCTCGAAAACATCAACAGATAATAATGATAGAACTTCTTTTGTTATCAAACTTCGAACTCGAAAGGGAGTGTGACGTAAACTTGCGTTAAAAGGATCTGAAGATATTAGTAGCCGATTGAAAAGATCTTTATTTGTGTCTATTCTCGATGTTTTTCTCATAAACAACTCTCTACATTTCCTCGTATCTTTATTTCATGCTTCTTCAGCTTCTTCTGACAGCTGTCCTATAGAAAAAATGCAAGATCTTATAATATATTTTCCATGAAAAAGGATTTTATGGACGCTAACTGGCATAATATACCATGGGTATTCTTTTAACTATAAATTTCGTGTGACAATAATAAAACTTTCAAAAGTATCTTCCTCAATAGGGTAACCACTACGTAAAGTTTCCAAAATAATATGAAACCGTTCAATTAATTTTTTGTTGACACCAGTGATTTCTGAACTCCTCTCTGCTGCTCTAAAGAACCGTCCAGCAGTATTACCGTCATTCGTGTTGCCTAATTTTTGTGTTGACATGTCTACAAACAACCCCATCTCATTTCGAAATCTCTCTTTTTTTTCTTATCCATGAATGTAACGGAGACATTCCAAAGGTTAAAGATCGTTCATCGACATTTTTGTTTAATAACAGAAGATTTATTTGATTCACTCGGTTTCGCTCCACATATGAAACATGTTTTTGAAGAAGAAGTTACAGATGAAAGTGCAGTACAAATTTTCATTTCATAGTTTTCAATTTCATAGTAGGCATAAAAGTAAACTCAACAAGACAACTTTGTTTGCCATTTGTGATAAGAATTGGAGGCAAATCTTTGATTTCTTGCTGTATTAAACTAACTTCTTGAGAAATTAACTCAGTGGACTCTTTGGCAAAAACAAACTTGATTGGACGAGAGTATCTTGTAGATGAAGGTGCAGGATTTTGCCATACAATTACTTTTCTTTGTGTAGAACTAACATTTTTTTGAATAGTAACCATTGAAATACTAAATCAACTTTCATCTGTATGACCCTCCTCCGAGGAAAACTTCTGTTTATACTGCTTTTGCTGAGCCCAATCGCATCCCCATTTTATCAAAATATTAAGACGATTTTCATCAGCTTTCATCAATACCGAGTAAAACTTCTTTTTGAGCCAAAGAAAGCCTTTCAATGGTATGATTCACTAATGACTGGAGTGAACTTTTTGCATGCATCTCAGTGATTTCTGTTTCAACTGGATAACATTTTTTCTTAGCTTTTTGAACATTAATGTAGCAAAAGATTTTTGCATTTTGTGTTGACTTTTATTTGAATAACATCGTATTGATGTTTCGACAAATTACCATCAACCATTAAAGATAAGGCTTCATCGGGAGAAAGGCTCCCTAAAGGCTCAGAACTAATTCTCTTGCATATTTTTTTTACTTCCGAACCTTTACTGGATGAAGCTTCCGATAGAGCTTTCACAAGACTGGCTGAATCTCGTTTTCCCATTTTGCGAAACACTCGCTCACTAGCTTTAATAATTTCTCGATGGTCAGTTGAATCTAAAAGATTTTGGATCTTTCTTTTTTTCGATTTTTCACTAGTCATCAAAGTTTTTCGTTTTTCTCCCAGCTTTTTTACAACTTTTCACACGATCTACTTCGAATTCATAACTTACTTTAGTACATTACAGTTTTGTGAAGGAGACAAACGCACCATCGTGACGATCGGTCCGTTAATTCAGATGCTATATTTTGCTTTTCAAAAGAGTAGGGCACCACTATTTTTTTTTTCTTTTTTTTTTTTTTTTTTTTTTTTTTTTGGTGTATATGACATGACCGTTCAAAACATTAAAGGAATTTTTGAATTGAATAAGGCTTCAAAAAAGTCGATTGTTTCCCTTGGAAAAATCTGTTCATCGAATATATACATATACCTACATAAACATATATTTGCAAAAT
The DNA here is from genome assembly GCA_019455685.1 of Philornis downsi. Lineage (NCBI taxonomy): Eukaryota > Metazoa > Arthropoda > Insecta > Diptera > Muscidae > Philornis > Philornis downsi. The sequence goes on along the minus strand of JAHXMU010029908.1, from coordinate 20,187 downwards.
TGTTTTAAAAAACGCTACTACCAAGTTGCTGGTTGTGGGAGATATTTTCATGTCCAACATCGTAGTATTTACTAGCATCTAATCGTCGTGACAACCCATGCCAATTTAGGATGGGGGTTAAACCTGACTTGTAGGAACAAAGTTGCCGCCCGCAGAAAATAATTCCAATCACTTCGATCTTCTGCATTTTTCCACCAATTCATTACACCAAGTTTCCATAGTATTTCAAATGCCTGGTCCTTCCAATGGAGTTTTGGTCGCCCTCTTTTGCGCCGTCCATTGAGTTCGTTGTCGAAAACTTTCCTTGCCGGAGCATTTGGATCTATCCCCACACTATCACCCAGCCAACGCAATCGCTGTATATTAATGCGTTTGGCCACGTGGATGTCGGAATATAGCTTATACAGCTCATTATTCATGCGACGCTGATACTCTCCGTTAACGATGTATTTTCCGGACTATTTTCTTCTTGAATACTGCCAATACTGATTCATCCGCTTGCGTCATAACCCAGGATTCTGCACCATATAACAAGACAGGTATAACCAATGTCTGGACAGTCGGATTTTTGTTTGTCGAGAGAGGACTTTACCATTGAATCGCTTGTCTGTTAACAAGCAATACTCTCCTCTTTATCTCTATGCTGACATCATTCGTTTTGTTTACAGCGGAACACTTCAACACTTCAAAATTATAGTTGTCAACGTTCACACAGCGTCCCAGACGAGTAGACTGGCTGTTCGTTGAAACCAATAACTTTGTTTTGTCCTCGTTTACCACCAGACCTATTTTCGTTGCTTCCTTCTCGATGCTTGAAAGGCTGCAGTAACATCTCTCAGTTTTCTGCTAATGATGTCTATGTCATCTGCATATGCGAGTAACATATGGCTTTTATTAAAGATGGTGCCAGTCGTGTTAATTGCAGCTTTCCTCATAATCATCTCCAAACGTATGTTGAAGAAGCCGCAGGATATACTGTCGCCCTGCCTAAATGCTCGTTTGGTGTAACTTCCTTTCCAATAAATCATACAAAAAATTTGAATGTTTTAGTGGCCTCTCAATTTAAAAAGAAAAACCACGTAACAGGCTGCACAACACTTGATATATGCTTATAGAACTTGATAAAATAAACCTTCTTTTAATTCGATTCGGGAAGTAGAAGAGCTGAAATTTTGCAAAAATTAGGGAACTTTTGTTTAATAAAAAGTCAATTTTTCAAAATAAATCCCAATAAACAAACTATACGTGCATTAGGATGTATAACAATCCAGTATTTAATAAAAATTGAGTGCACGGATCAAAATATTCTGACATCGAACTTGGAAAAAATTTCAATCAGGGAAACTAGCTTCCGTATACCTCCACCCAACATCCTTTTGTGTCAGTGCAAAAATGTGCGGAATGCCAAACTGGGAGGTGTAAATCGATAGGATCTTAGCAACAAGTGCTCTGAATTATAATATTGAATTTAAAGCCAATGAATAAATGGCATGAGTTCAAAGACAAACGGGCTAATTTAGGTAATTTGTATGGGAGATGGTATAAATGATTGGATTATCCAGTAAACTTTTACGATTTATCGATATTTATGTTGTTGTTATGTTGCTGGAGGAAAATTACATTTCGACAAATCAGCCAATTTATGTGGGAAGTCCCAGAATGTTCTCGGCAATGCAGTCTATTATGAAGAACTTGATACTGTATGGCAGTTACCAGAATGGGTGTGGTTGCATAGTAGATTTTTCTCAAAATTCGAGAGATATAATGAATAAAACTTCAAGTTACAGAGATAATAGTTACAGGAAAAACATTGAATTTCGAAAAATCGGTCAATTTTTATAGAAGAAACCGGAAGGGGCTTAGCAATGCAAACTTTTTCATTGTCAGACATTACCTTTTATGGGTGAATCCATAAAAGGCGTGGTTAGCCGGTCGACTTTCTCAAATTTTATCAAAGTTTATAGAGCAAACTATGAACAATTCGTTGCAACTTGGATCGAAATCAGGAGTTACAGAGGAAAAATTGGATATCGGAAATTAGTTAGGTCGATTTTCTCAAATTTTATCAAAAATAATAGACCAAACTATGAACAATTCCTTGCAATTTGGGTCGAAATTAAGAGTTACAGAGGAAAAATTGGATATCGGAAATTAGTTAGGTCGATTTTCTCAAATTTTATCAAAAATTATAGGGCAAACTATGAACAATTCGTTGCAATTTGGGTCGAAATCAGGAGTTAAAGAGGAAAAATTGGATATCAAGAATTAGTTAGGCCGATTTTCTCAAATTTTATCAGAAATTACAGGGCAAACTATGAACAATTCGTTCCAACTTGGGTCGAAATTAGGAGCTAAAAAAGAAAAATTTGATGTCGGAAATTAGATAAGTCGATTTTCTCAAGTTTAATCAAAAATTATGGAGCAAACTATGAACAACTCGTTGCAGTTCCGGTCGGAATTATTAGTTGCAGAGGAAAAATTAGATATCGGAAATTAGTTAGAGCGATTTTCTCAAATTTTATCAAAAATTATAGGTCAAATTATAAACAGTTCGTTGCAATTCGGGTCGGAATTATGACTTACAGAGGAAAAATTGCATATCGGAAATTAGTCAATCTGTATGGGAGATACTAGAATGGGTGTGGCAACTGGTTTTATTTTTTTTTTAATTACTGCCTTGGCAAATTTTTGGAATTTTGTGCATTCGAATGCAATCGATCATTTGAATAACAGACATGGGGAAAATTCAGTCGACATAAAAAACACAGGAAACACATTTAATCAAATGATACTTGATACCTTAGACATTTGCTTTTGTATATTACATTTTTGCCGTATCAAATGAAAGATCTATACCTTCATTCCTTGGTGGGAAGGTATACAAATCTATCGTTCGAGGATTACTGGCATGTGCCTCATTCCCCTTCCGTTATATCTGCATCTGGTCGTCAGACTAATTTTTTGAGGGTGGCGTAAAATATCTGTATTTCCCGAAAAATTCACAAACGATTCAGGCACTTAAGCACTACGTTACTCATGGATATTCATAACACAGGGTGGGCCATATGCGTGTTGGCGATTTGATTCTTCAATTTCTCGGTAACGCGTGGCGCGGGGTGGCGTTTGTATCGACATGAACACGGTTTACACGATTTAAGTGAAGTTCCAAGCGCTAATGTGATGTGTTCGTGGTCGCCCAGTTTCTGCAAGATCAGCCGACATTGTGGAGCGTGTTCGTGTTTCAGTTCAGCGAAATCCGCAACAGTCAACACGTAAGAGAAGTTAGTCTTTGGATGTCAAAAGAACAACTTTACGACGAATTTTGAAACGTGATTTGCATTTGAAGGCTTATAAGGTTCAGATAGTCCAAGAATTAAAACCCGATGATGCCAATAACCGACTTAACTTTGTCAATTTGATGCTAGAGCGGTTCAACAATTTCAACAACGTGATTTTTAGTGATGAGGCCAACTTTCACCTTAATGGCCATGTGAACAAGCAAAATTGTCGGTTCTGGTCCGAGACTAATCCCTGACGCTTGCACGAACGTCCACTTCACAGCCCTAAGCTTGTCGTGTGGGCTGGGATAACGTCAACCGGTATTATTGGACCATACTTTTTTGAGGACGAAAGAGGGCATGCGATGATGGTTAGAGCGAACAATTATTGCAACATGCTAGCAGACTTTTTGGTGCCAGCTTTGCAAGAACTTCAAGGCAATACCTCGAGGATGTGGTTTCAACAGGATGGGGCCACATGTCATACGGCTAGGGTATCCATAGAGCTGCTGAAAAATGTTTTTCCTGGAAAACTCATTTCGAAAAGGGGGTATATTGAATGGCCCCCACGTAGCCCCGATCTCTCTCCATGCGATTATTTTCTATGGGGCTACCTCAAATCGGTAGTCTACGAAAATAATCTGACCAATTTACAGCAGTTGAAGAGGAATATTATTCAAGAAAGTAACAAAATACCGAGAACAACCGAGTTTTCCAAAATTTGCGACTTCGGTTCCAACAGTGTCAAGCAGCTGAGGGAAGCCATTTGGACAACATTATTTTTAAGTCTTAAAAATTCCCTTGCTTCTACTTTTTAAAAATACAAATATATATTTTTTTTATGTTTCGTAGTTTTTTTTAATTGAATATTTAAACCGCCAACACCCTTATGGCCCACCCTGTAGAAAGCTAAACAATCGAATATGAAGTTCAAGCTCTTCAACAACCGGTAGGAGAACTATTCTCTGTTAAAGCGATATTGTCTGCAAAATAATGATTTGTGTTTGTTGTATTGAAATTTTGCCTGGGGCTTTCGCTGATTTAATTTTGCCACTGAGTGCACTCCACAACTAAATCCTTTTGGGTTTTATCTGTGGAATGAATCAGTATATGGATACTTCTTTATTCGACAGATTCACCTATTCAGATTGCGTGGCAACAGCCTTTACTATGATAACGTAAATATGCAGGAATTCGTATACTTTTTGAATAAAACACAATTGAGTCTACCGTTTCATCAATACATATATTTAGCGCTAAATATGTTAAAATATGGTCATTTCGTCTTGGAGATTTATACGTAACGTTATATTCATAATTTTGAATTGAAGAATCGTAATCGTGTTCATTAATTCAGCAGATACTATTTGATTCGATGAGACGAATTATCAATGCAAATGACTCTGTCTCAAATAAGTACTATGACCAACACCTTTTCTGAGCTGATTACATTAGCGGCTGTGCTAATGAAAAATGGTTCAGCTTAAGTTTATGCAAAATTCTAATTAATCGCGTTTGGTGAAATGTTGAATAATTTACTCAATGTTAATGTATTTATTAATATTTCACAGAGCTTTCAATGTTATAAATATGGGTTTTTAACAGTTTCAGATTCAGTGTATAACCAAGTATGGTATTTCTTAGCAATCGACTATTCTCATTTTAGTTCGCTCCCGTTGATACTTAAACCGAAGAGGAATGATACCAAAAAAGTGGTCGATATGAAGAGCGTATATCTTGTGCTGCAGATTTCAGGTACGTCAGTGGCCTACTAAGTTTGTTCTTCCGTTTGTGCTGACTTACAACTACCAATTGGAAGAAAAAAATATCAATTGAAAATAAGAATTTTCGGTTCATATTGAGAAGAGATCAACTTACATTGGAATTTACATTTGTCAAAAAAAAAATTGAAATTGAGAGAAATTTGAGAAAACTTCAATTGAAGATGAGAACTTCCATTTAGCATTGAGGCAACATCAACTGAAAAAGAGAATTTTTTGCTTATATTGAGAAAACATCAATTGAAAATAAGAATTTCCATTTAATTTTGAGAAGAGTTGGTTAAGAATTTCCGTATAGTACTGAGAAAAAAAATTAATACTGAAAAAAAATATAGTACTGAAAATAATTAGGAATTTCCGTATAGTACTGAGAAAAAAAAAACAATTGAATTTCAGAATCCTGTTTGCTATAGAGAAAACCTCAATTAAAGATGAGAATTTCTATCAAGCACTGAAAAAAAACATCAAATAAAAATTTCTCATAGAATTTTCAGAAAAACGAGAATTTCTATTTAATTATATTTCTATTAATTAATTTCCATTAATTAATTTCAGTTTACAGATCCGGTTGCATTGGTAAAAAAAAAAAAATGTGCGTCAGAACCTATGTGGTAAATCGTTAGGTTGTTAGCAAAAACAATCTGAATTTACGCACAATAACAGAAGCAAAGTTTTAACTAATCAACGTTCTCCGCTTATAACTTCCGCAGTCAAATTTCATTCGGGGTATTAAATTTAATAAGCGGATGACTCGCATTAAATTTCTCTGTATTAAATGCAATTTGTTTGAAGGTATGAACAAAGACATATGTAGATTAAATTAGGAAATCTATCTACGAATTAAGGGTTAAAGGCGAAAAATTACAATCGAGGGATAAGCTACTCACCAAATTCATTCCTCAACATATCCATTGTTTCAAGAGCAGTGTGGCATGTTGCACCGTCCTGATAAAACCACATGTCAACCAAGTTCAAAAATCGCGTATCATGGATCGATATCGCTCGCCGTTGACGATAATGTTCCTCCCACGATCGTCTTTAAAGAAAAATGGACCGATGATGCCACGTTTTTTTGGGATGCATCGGTAATTCACGTATGGCATGTGGCTGTTCATCACTCCAGATGCGACAGTTTTGCTTGTTTACGTATCCGTTCAGCAAGAAATGAACCTCATCGCTGGACACAATTTTTCGATAAAACAGCAGATTTTCATTGAGCTTTTGTAAGGCCCATTCACCAAAAATTAGACGTTGTGGTAGGTCATTCGACATTCGATGATGAAATGGCAGAGTATACTGTACACTTTTCACTTTGACAGATGACGTTTGGACGTCATTACCAATCAGTGGTGACAACCTGAAAAACTTAAATCTTAAAAAATCACCCTGTAGTTCAAATTTCATTTGAGTCGAGTGACTGAGATCGAAGAGCAGTGATTTCAGTTCGAGATAACTGTGGCCATTCTTAATTGGTACAGGAGTTATGCTACTGATAAAATATTAAGCCATTGATTAATACTAATCATTAATATTAATCTTGATGAAGCTTTGTCGAAAGTGTTGGTAGAGGTCGTCGTTTTCATGAAATCTTATGTGATGGGTGCACCAAAACTTGTCTGTGAAATTGAATTGACGGTCGCGTTTCCTAATGCGTTTTCTCGTTCCTCCTTTTAAATTAATTATTTATAAATTATAAGTTAAACTATAAATTATATGTTAAATTATATGTCAAATATTTCGTTAAAGTTCTGTCAATGGTCTCTACTTCCTTGGGGACATTTTTTCTTACTATAATTTGAGGACATATTAAATCTAGAATAAAACCACACTTGTGAATTTGAAGCGAAATCAAGCGGTCTGCAATTTTTTCCCCAAATTCTTTTTTGAGTAGCCTAAATATTTTTCGCGATCTTTAAATCCTCAAAAAAAAAAAGCTTAATGCAATTAGGTTCCAAATCAGCTGACAAGAGTTGTATAAAGTCCAGAAAAGTAATGTCCGAGAACCTTTTAAATTTGCCTGAACGTTATGGCGAACGCAAGAAGAAGAGAACGTTCGAACAATGACGGAATGACGATGAAACACGAATGAAGGGGAACTTTGTCCCTAACAAATGGTATCGGATGTTAACGCTTTTAAACTAAACATACATATGGTCGAAAAAATAAGTACACCTGCTTATTTTTGTTTATGTTTAATTTTAGTTACTTTAACGGAAAGTAAACATGGCAATTCTTTTTTAGTTAAATAACTTTAATATGGTAATGCCATTAAAAGTAAAAACAAAACAGAGGCTTCCCCGTTGTGAGTTAAATTTGTTCAATTGCTCAATTTTTTAATCTTTTCGCAGTCTGCTGTAGTTTCTTTGGAAAGGCTAGTTATTTTACTGTTGTTTTTTCTTTATTCATAACGAAATTTATAGTAAAAAAATAAGCCATTGGTCGAAAATGTCATTGTTCTCCGGAGGAGAGAAAATTTGTTTCAACACTAAGAGAAAGTGGCCAAAGTTTTCGTTCTATAGCAGAAACTATGAAGTGAAATGAAGCAGAAAATGCTTCATTCAGTTCCTGAATCAATTGAACTTTGTGTGCATGAAGATGGAAATCTTTCGTCAAAATTCGCTGCATAGTGGATTTGGAGACACCAATTTTCTGAGCTCGGTGTCGAATTGAGGTGGATGGAGTTTGAGCGACATCATCACGTACAGCTGCGACATTTTCGGTCGATCGACCTGATCGAAGGCGCGTTGTTGTCTTTACATCACTAACTGACCCAGTTTTGGAAAATTTATCCATTAATCACTTTACAGTTGACTCGTCTGGAGCATTATTGTGACCCCAAACGGATAGCAATTTGCGAATTGTAGCTGCAAAACTTTCACCATTTTGTTAAAACAATTTCACAACGAGAATGCGTTGTTCATTCGCGTAGCGCTCCATTTTTACTAACCTCGTACCTTCTAATAGCAAACAATAATAATTGTTCAAATGTCAAACAATGACACTTCGAATGGCGCCAAATTTAAATCTTGCATTCTTGTTGGGACACCCTTTAGATGATGTAAACTCCTAATTGCATGATTTTATTTTTGGTTGTGTTCGTTGTGGGTAATAGTAGAATTTGTAGCTTATTTTTGTTTATTCTTTACATACAAATTTCACATTGTTCATTCCCTTTTGAGTGCTCATAGTGATAAATGACTGCATTTCACTAATTTCCAAGTTTTCGTTTCAGCTATTTGCGCTTTCCTCGTTTCCAATTTTCTATTTAACCCCAAAAGTAAAAGTAAGTAATTTCATAATTTTTACTTCAGTCATTTGATCTGGACGACACTGATCCCTGCATACCTTATAAGGCTTTAGGTCTGAAGTTAGTTAACTTTAAATTTTGCATCCTGTTTTTGATATTGGTGCAACCTTTGTCACTCTGTTCCATTATTTTGTATTCTAAACTAACGAAAGCCTACGACGTAAATTAAGTTTTATTGCTAAATATAAAATAAACACCAATCGAAATTGAATTACTTGACATTTTGAAAATTAAGGTCAATATCTATCCTATTCAATATGGACACACTTCATATACAGTCGACATGAACATTAGCAGGTAGTCTTTTATGGTAGCTCAAAATATACGATCATTTTGTATATCTTGAAGTAAAAACTAAAAAATTGCTATAGAAAGTATAGCATATGAAGGCCATCCAAATCAATCTTAACAATTCACTGTTTATTATAGTGTACCCGAAAGATCCCTTTTTGGACTGAAAAACATATTACCTTTTGTAAAAAGTACAGTATCAATAGAAACATTACCTGCCAGTAGGAGAACAGTATCATCAAATTCATTACGTCCTACCGGAGTCGGTGAGATAGACAAAACTACTTTATAGAGGGTTCGACAGATTAAATATTACCAATTGAAGAGCGTCGTATTTGTCAAACCTCTCTTAACAGCTGTATCAAATGATGGTTTACAAGTCGGAAAAAAATTCGTGTCTCAGTTTATTACACAAAAAAAAACAAAAAAACAAAAAACTATTCGAAAAGGAATTCAAATTTGACTGTAAAACCACCTATTGATCGTGTCTATCTCAAAATTGATAAAAAAAAATTGTGTGTAAAATCGCTCCCGAAATCGTTATATGAGTAATGCCATAGGTAGCGTCGGTAAACGTGGTTGAAATGGACGGAAAAAACACCAACATCATCTCAAAAAGTTCGGAAAGTGAAAATTCAGCTTAAGCGAAATATCCGATGCAGTGGAAACCAACGACACGTACTAAAAAATTAACTCAAAGTCAAGCTTTGCTAGTTCAAATACACGATCCTGCACTTCAACAAAAAACGTTCGCTTCGAAAGGACACAGGAGTTGTTGCGTTTTGAATTGAATCGAAGAATTCACAAACTCAAAAAATTATCGTATTTACTCGAGTGAACGCACATAGGAGAATTTGAGCCTTGAAATGGCTACTTAAATCTATTTCCCAATTGTTTTCAACGAGTATGACTGCAATATTTTGGATCAGCTTTTGAGCCGTGGTCACGCCAAAGGCCTTAAACATTTTAAAAAGAATCGACACAGTCTCACAAAACTCATATTAATCCTTTGGTTCATTTTTGAGAGCAACATGAGGACTAAACCGAGATGGATCGACTTACGTATACCTCCAACCACGATCCTTCTGCATTGGTGCAAAAGGATGCGTAATTCCTGAAGGGACGTGGTAAATCACAACGTTCTTATCAGTAAATTCTTGAAATTAATGCATGATACTTTATTTAGTACAATTGAATGAAAGGGCATACATAGGTATATCACAATAGAGAATTTGTATGGGAAGCACCAGAAACGGCAATGTTGTCCGATCGATTTTTCGCATTTTGCCAAGCACTTCTATTCCCAGAACAAAGTTTGCCAAACGCATGTCGGGTGCTGAACTATTTGAAAGATACAAAGCTAAGATTATTATAAGTTACATAAGCCTTTAGTACGGAAAGTACAAGAAGGGCAGTGGCTACTTGGTCGCTTTGTCTCAAATACTGTCATACTCCATAAAGTGATGACATTAAGAAAAATTTAGAAAAATCATTTAGAAAAATCGGTCCATATACAAAAAAATTATAAATTGCATTGCTGCTCTACTTCTAATGTGGCTGAGCTGTAAAAACTGCAAAATAAGAAAGAAAGGGGCACAATGGAATAATCGCCTCTAGTGGACGGTTGGAAATAAAATTAACAAAATTGAAGACTAAAATGAGGCTGAGTACTGTGCGAGGGTTGAACAGAATGTCATTTCAATAAAAATTTCCCCATACATTATATAAATGAGCTAGCAGAAGACTTAAATGTCGCGCCTAATTATTTTTCATAATAGAGCTCATTTTCATAGGAAAAGTGTGTTTAACCTTTTAACTTTGTTCCATAGAGAAGACCGGAATAAGAACTAATTTACTCAATTTTTTTATAGGTGGAATACCTGAAAATCGATTATTTGGAAAAACAATTCTTTTTTTTCGAATAACTCGTTTTCTGGAAACGTAAGTTATTTGAATGCTAATGAAGCATTGAATTTATATTTTAAACTCCTCATAAAAAAAAGAAATAATTTCATCTACAAGATCTCAAAATTAATCACTCAGGGTGATGCAAAAGTAGTCACGTGAAATTCTGAAACTAATTTCGTTGTAAATAAAAAAAATACAGTTCTGTTAAGTCGGGATAGTACAGGGTGGGCCAAATAAGATCTACTAATGTTAAGCACAAATAACTTTTTTATTTTTTGACATATTTATTTTTCTCTTTTTGTAGGTTATAATTGAATTGTTGGAAATTTATTATGGAACCCTACAGTACAACACAACGCGTTAAAATTATCGAATTTTTCTATTTTCGTCAACGATCAATTGTTTTAACGCAGCGTAAATATCGGCAACATTTTAATTCCAGATCAGCTCCCACAGCCTTAATGATTAGGAGTTTGGTCGGTCGTTTTGAGGAACTGGGTTCAGTGGCCGACTGTCCTGGACGAGGTGCCCATCGAAATATTCGCACTGAAGACAACGTGGAAACTGTGCGGCAGAGTGTTGCAGATGATCCATCTGTCTCAACTCGCCGTCGTTCCAGCCAATTGGGCATTTCCAGAACGACATTGCGTAGAATTTTAAAGTTGGATCTTAAGATGTACCCATACAAAACTCAAATTGTGCAAGAACTGCTACCGCAAAACCACCAGGTCTTATTTGTAGACCACTACTTAGATCTTATTTGGCCCACCCTGTACTATTGACTTAGTGGTCGCCGCCAGAGTTGAAGCATATTTGGTCGTATTTCGACAAATTTTCAGTCATTTTTTCGCATACTGCATGCAAAATTTAACTGAATTTAGTACAAATGCTCGATGTATTTATGAAACCGGCCATTTGTATGGAGGCATCAGAACGGGGCGTATATAAATTAACATGGTGGACAAGAAAATAGGCTGCTGAAGTCTACTAATTAGAGATTGCGGAGAAAAATTCAAAATTTCGAAAATCGGCCAATTTTCGTGAGATATACCAGAAGGGGTGGCATAAAGACCTTCATGTCCTTTCTCAAAACGTTATTCACCAAATGCTGTACAACTACTTAGAAGATATGAATTTAGGAATACCTAGATTAAATAAATAATTTGTATGCGAGTTAAGATAGTTAATAGACCAAATCTTTTAAATTTTATCAAGCGTCACAAAGCAATACAATGAACAAAAACTTATGTTATTATAGGCTGCGAATCAGGGTTTAGAGAGGATAGATTCAATAGCGAAAAATCCGTCCATTTGTATGCGAAATAATTGGGTGGGTGAATAGAGCCTGAAAATGGCTTCGATGTAGCAAATTATTAGGCTGTGTTATGTTTTAGGACAACCAGAAAGTTGGACAACGTTCTATTGACTTAAAAAGTCGTGAAATACATTAGGTCTGAACATACTCGTTTATGTACTTTTAGCGCTTCCTTCTGAATATCAGACTTTGCCGTATCAAAGGATATATACCTTCATCACTTCGGTTGAAGGTATAAAAAACTGAGATTTGTTTACCGTACAAAAGGAACACTTATCGTTTTGTTGTTTTCAATTTGAATGAAGGCATTTTTTTTTAATTTTGCCTTATGGGATCCGAGGCGAATTGGTATTAAGGCGACGAGATTTTATATGATTCCATTTAAAGAACGACTTTGCATAAGCAATAGCATCACTTGCCCCAACTGTAACCACATAGTTATCTGATAGGGTTGCCGCAACCACCATTAAAGTTTAACCACATCCTATCACTAAAGAAAAAAATAATGCCGATGAAGAATGCAGCGTAAACACTGCAGGTATCAGGGGTCTGCAATGCAGCATCGGGCTTCAAGATCATGGGAATTGTTCATCGCAATGAATTTAATATATCCGAAGTGCCTCGATGAAGCCCGGCAAAAGAATGCAGACAGTATTACACGATAAACCGACTACCAAACCGTTGTAGAGACTAGAAAGAAACCGAAAAGTGACGTTTATAATGAACACTCGACCGAAAGGTATAGTCAACAACACCATCGACAGAGTTGCAATTAAGCCTTGCAAAATGGAATGTGCAAAGGTGTTACAAATGATCGAAAATCGCAAATTGGACATACAAAAGTAGTGAAGATATTCTATTCTTTGGCGGCATTCAAAAAATATTGTTCTGACTGGCACAATTTACATATTCTAAACGGGAACATAATGATTGACAAAAGTTCCAGTTGATTTGCAGTTCCACTTTATAGTAAGGGATGTACTGTCAAGTGGCATTACGGCACAATGGGTCAATCAATGATAGCTCTATGCAAACCTAAGAATTTGCGTACTTAAACATACCACATTTATTTAATAACTGTACAATTTAGAGAGTAAAACCGCTGAGACAGTATTTTACATAAATTGCCCTTTTATTGCTCGAGATGTTAATTTAGCAAGTTCAACGCAAGCGACCCAACGCTCATTGTTATGCAGAATTACCGATTTGATGGGTCAGCGATACTAATGGGAGAATTCAAACGAAGTGTGCGTATGTGTGATTTGCAAAACGAAAGAAAATTTGCGAAATTTATGCGAAATGATAAAATCTAAAAGATATATCAAAGAATCCGTTAAATTCACCAGCTCCGAGGAAGGCAATGACAGTCATCAGTCATCAGAAGCATATAAAAGTTAACTCTGTTTTGCGGAGGCACATCAGTCAGTTTCTAGTGTTTAAACATTCAGCTAGAAACGGCAAGGAAATTTATCAGTCAGCTTTAAGAAAGGATCAACTTTCCAGTATGCGCCCGAATCTCATTTTATTGGTTCTGAGCGCGCTGACGCTACAGTTTGCATGTAAGTTTGCTAACATTGTTTGATTCGTGCTTGTATGCCACAAAATAACGTCTCGTTCTTTCCAGATGGCCGGAACCAGAATGGATATAAACTTTATACCCAACAAGGACTGTCTTCTGGTCAAGAAGAACCTCGCTTCATCAGTGCTTTTGTGCAAAAATTTGCTGCTTTGAAGGGACAAACTACCACAACAACAGCAGGCACTGGAACTATAACCGATACACCAGAAACTCCCACTACCGAGGAACCAACAACGACAGACGAATCACCGGCAGAAAGATCACCGCCAGAAGAAACATCGCCAGAAGAAACATCGCCAGATGAAACACCGCCAGAAGAAACATCGCCAGATGAAACATCGCCAGATGAAACATCGCCAGACGAAACATCGCCAGATGAATCATCACCAGAAGAACGTGCTGGAAGTGTTCCAAGTGAAGGTGCCTCGCCCCTAAGCAATGATAACGGAAATGATGCGGTTGATATCGCTGAGTACGATGAAGATAATGAACATGATCTATTTACACCAGATTACGACGGTGACACCTCTGATGACGACAGCAATGATGTATCAGAAACACTTGGTCCAGCCGCACGTTCTCATCCTTCGGCTTGGCGTCATCGCCAACAACAGCGCAGAATGCGGCGTTTTTATCGTCGCCGCATTGAGCAACTTAAACGCAGTGGCCGTAAACAAGCCAATGCGACCAATCGTAAGCGCTTGCGTCAAATGAAAAATAAGCGCCGAGCTATGCGCCGTCGCAGGCGCAGAATTGCGAAAAGACGTCGTAATTTGGCACGACGCCGTCGCCTTAGCATCAGGAGACGCAAACGCCGCTCTGCAAGAAGACGCCGCATTCTAAGAAAACAGAGGAATAGAAGATATCGTCGTCAGCAAAAACGCCGCATCCAGGCAATTCGTCGACGTAATAAACGCATCCGCAGGATGAATAGAAGACGCCTACTTAACCTCAGAAGAAAAGGTTTCAATATTCTTCGAATCGGCTAAACGAAATCTGTAACAATAAATGACAATGGATTTAAATAAATGTGAACAGCTCTCTGATAAATCGAGTTTTTAAATGTTCAGTAGCCAAAGTTTGAGACTGGTTTTCAGGAAATGGAAACATTTGTGTCTACTTTGTGTATCATTTAGCCAAAATAGCATAGTTCATTGTAGCTTCAAATCTGTGCCGCCATTTGGCGTCTATTAATGCACCTTGCTTGCAATCCAACCTGATTAACAATGTTGGACTCACGTACAAAGTTCGATCGGTCTGAAAACAACACATCTTACACTATTGATTGTCATCCACAGCTTCGTGTACAATGGGTCAGCTTGTTAGAGAGAAGTGGTCTTGGCTGAAATGTCCTCTCCTAAATCCTAATATAACTATTTAGCACGAAACTGATATGGATTGGTTCCTTTCCGTGTGTATCAATATATCTATATCAATAATACGCTACGGAACCTGTGAACCCAAATTTTCCAGGGGCGAGTTTGCTCTTTGTATGATTTAGTTTTTCTCCTCTCCCTCCTCATGTATAATACACTGGCCCTTATTCTTTTTCCGGTGAGTTATTGCACATTGCAATTTTTTTCTACTTGTACTCTAACCAGCCCAAGGTCCCTTACAAACCAATATATAGGTGAGTGGTTTCTTCTCGTAGCTACAAACTACCACTACCCAGTAATGGGCAAGTAGTATAAATTTCCCAAAAAGAAAGAAAACATTTTAACTTTTCTAGATGAGGTTTCTGTTGCATTACGGGCTAGTTTTTTCCTGTGGACTCGATTTTGCATATTTTTGCAATCTGCGGTCTACAATACAGAGGCCTCTTATCGTACACTATGTAAAAATTTGGTCTCCTCCGTTGAAAATGTTTGTTTTTATACTTTTCAATAACTAAACACCCGCTGTGATGGTGGCTGTTCAGCAATAAAAAGAGCTTCCAAAGATGTCAAAAAGATGCGCCATTCGTGTCCGGCAATAGGACAATGTAATCTCAGAAAATCACCTAAAATACATATATTATCTCACGAGGTACTTTGTTTTTGGTTTGGTTTATGATTTAATAGTTTAATTTAATTCGGTAATGTATAGCATAATTATTCCAAAGCCGAGCCATGTTATAATTGTACGTTATCAAAAAGAGCTTTCTATGAAGTAGAAAATATGCTCATACGATATAGCATTCGTAGAAACTATAGAAATCGTATCATTGGGGAATGTCTTCCTGCCTCTTTTTTTTTTTGCTATATTTATAAGGATTACTGTATTATAAGGTCTACATACTTTTTTTTTTAAATCAATAATGGTGTGCGGGAGAGGATTCAGAATTCAGTGGTGGATGTACTGCCACATTTTGTTCCCAAAATATGGTTTAACAAATATTTAGTATTTGAAAGGGCTGCCAGGGTTTAATTTATTTGACTGTTAAAAAAATAATAAGAAGAATGTGATGGGGACACCTGGATAAGACCAGTTTGGCCTGACATTATTGGCATTAATTGAATTAATTGAGCTAAATTTCAGCTGACTGTTGTTCAGTTTAAGATAAGGACATATTTCTATTACATAATACTGCACTCGACTTTCGAGTAACCGGTTCTGGCAGTTAAAATAAATACATTGCATAACTTAAGCTCTTATATGCAATTTGACGCTTTCTAAGGACTCTTTGTATTATTTATTTTTATTTATTTATTTCTGGCTTGTAGTTTAAAGCCTTCCGGCCAATTATAAGTAAATTACAATATGCAACTATTCATCTATAAAATGTAATCTGCTCAGTATTATAAGTTAAAAAAACACGTAATAAAAATTAAATATAAAATATATAAAAATATAATATGACTAGCTGACCCGGCAAACGTTGTTTTGCCTTCAAAATGTTAATGTGGTAAAAAAATTAATTGCAAAAATCTCATCTCCAACGCCATCTATCACTTCAAATAAAACCTTCCGGAATACTCTACCAATAATTTAAGACCAAAATGAGCCAAATCGGTCCAACCGTTCTCGAGCTTTAGCGAGACTAACGCACAGCAATTGATTTTTATATATATAGATATAAGATAAGATATAATATATATGATATACTATAAAATAAAATATATATGAAAAGACTAATTCAGAAGTTAGAAGGTAATCGGTATATAATCTGGAAATATAAGATAATCGGTATGTAATAAAGGCTGCTCACAGTTTAATTGAAAACAAAATTTTATAATGGAGTCTGAAAGTGTTGTAGAATGTGCCTTTTGTAAGTATCAGGATATAATTTAAAACTTTTTAAATGGCTTGGTAGTAAATTGTAAATTCGAGCTATTCTTACTACAAAAGCACGACCCATGAGTATAGTTATTTTAGAAATAAGAAGCTGCTTATTACGAGTGGAATGTGAAAAATTAAATGAATTAAAAAGAAATTGAGGGCTACACAATCGAACAACTTTATAAAATAACAACAAAGACCTAAAATCAATATAATTTTTAAAACTACAACCCAAGAAACGCTTAACATGCGGTGTTATATGAACACGATGCCTCAGTGAATACAAATTTCTCATAACTCTATTAAACGCCATCTGAATTTTCCTCCTATTTGGTTTATTAGTGCCACTATATAACTCTAAACAATATAGAATACTAGGCATGATATAGGCATCAACCAATTTCTCCTTAATCGATCTGGGCAACACTAAATCAGTATTATAAAATCTTCGCAATGAATAATTTAAACGTCGGACTACATTATCCACATGATAGTTAAAACTTAGTTTGTTGTCTAAAACTACTCCCAAACAATGTACACTGTGGACCACTTCAATACGTGTGCCACGAGAAGATCAATTCAGGTTTAAATCTAGATTAGAAAAAAACATAGCTTTAGTTTTTGGAATGTGGATTAAGGGTTTATTTTCCGTCATCCATGAGCAGATCAAATTTAACGCATAATTAATATTACTTTGCAGGACATCATCAAACTGATATTCTCCCTTTAAGAGCAATTGTACATCATCTGCAAATGAATAGGAAATACATGTATCATCAAGGATACTAAACAGATCATTCAAGTACAAAATAAAAAGTAGTGGACCAAGTACCGAGCCTTGGGGAACATCGGTTTGGACAGGTAAAACAGAAGACAACGAATCATTGACAACAACATATTGACTCCTACCATATAGGTGTGATGAAATCAATTGACAGGTATTAACGTCGAAATTATGATTGGTGTGTAACTTATCCAACAAGACACCATAATCAACACGATCAAATGCCTTTTCTAAATCTAAGGATAAAAACACACAAACTTTTTGACCATATACTTCTTTCCTTATGGTATCTGTAAGACCAATAAGTAATCCAGTGGTACTCCTATAATTTCGAAATCCACATTGACAGTCATTCAGCAACGACTCACTTTCGATGAAACGCAATAACTGACACTTTAATATGTGCTCCAAAATTGTTGACAATATGGGAACTAATGAAATTGGTCTCAAATTTTCGAAATCACTGAAATCTTTTTTCTTTTTAATTGGGATTACCTTAGCCAACTTCCACTGAATTGGAAAAGAAGATGTCATTATGATCGTGTTGAATAAGTGCAAAATATGGCATGAAATTAGTGGAAAAATTATTTTCGAAAATTCCAATGACAGACCATCTGCCGCCCCTGGAGCATTAGACTTAATAGAAGAATACACAGACCACAATTCATTGAAGGTAACACACTGAAAGGAGAATCCTTCATTCACCGATTACGGTATGGGATACGTAGTTACGTTCAGTTGGTTGCCAACACAAAGCGTATTAAGTTGCTTAACGTCAATATTGTAAATATAATATATTTTTAATATAATTTTATTTGTTATATACCTATAATGTACAGAACAACTTTTGTGCCTGGTATTATATACTCTATACTATACTATCTGTCATTAAAAAAAAAAATATAAGGGATTATATTCCCTACAATTCAAACATTTTAATTCAGATTTCAGTATATCAGAGTGCCTTTCTGATTTCTAAAATTAAAAATAAAGCACACATTAAGCTATGATTTCGGTGAAACTTTTATTTCATTATAATTCTTGGACCTTGCACGGCAATGTCATTTACTGCCTCTGGATTGGTTGCAACAGTGGATACTTTTGACGTAGTTTTCAACCACTATTCCGCACATTTCGAGCGGTATCTCGGCGATAACTTGATGAATGTTGGTTTTAAAATGCTGCAACGTTTGAAGATTATTCACGTTAACACGGTCTTTGACGTAGACCCACAAAAAATAGTCTAACAGCATTATATCGAATAATGTTGGTAGTTAATTGACGTCACCAAAAGCTGAAATTACACTTTTTAGAAGCTTCTCATGCAATGAAGCCCAAAATCGGTTGTGTTGTGTGACTCGTGGCACCGTCTTGTTGAAACCACATACCGTCCAATTCATTATATTCAATTGCAGGCCAAAAAATGTCGGTTGTCATACGGCCATAGCGCTCTGACTGCGCGCCACACTTTCACTAACAGAAGCGATATTTTCAGCAGTGCATGCATTGCGATGACGCACAGGCCTGACCACATCCGTAATGCTTCCAGTCTCTAATGCTTCCAGTTCTAATTTCTTTATAATCTTGCCAATTACTTGCACAGTAGGTCGATTATGTCGACTGTAATTACCCCGTAATGCACGAAAAGTGCCGACGTTTGAATCACCACATTTGCAGTAAGTTGTAAATATTCCTCCGCGTTCTTCTGCTGTTAAACGATTCATGTTTGTAAATGGCAAACCTTTCCTTAATAGCGGACAGCCTTGCCAAACCGACGGTTTTAAACCACTAAGTAGATATCCCGATACTGTGCGAGCTATCAGTTGTGGCAAACAACGCTTCTAAACATAAAATGTATAACGTTTTTTTGTTCAACAGTATCAGTTTTTGAATTCCACGAATTTTATTTGTATCGTAGCCTAAAAGACAGCTTTGTGAAAAATGCTTGTGCAGAACGTGCAAACACAACAAATTTCAAAAGGCTCAACTGCTTAAAGGCTTAATGTTAAAAAGCTTATCAATTAGTAAACAAGGCGTTTGTTTTTTATGCACTTTTTAAAAATTAAAGAAACATGCAAAAATTAATTTTACATCCTATCCTATCCTATTATCCTATGATCTACAGCAGTGATGTTATGGCATCACGAATTGTGTGGCAGTTGCGTTATGTTGTTGGAACCAAAAGATCGAATAGTTAGGTATGGTAAAATATTAAACAATTCAGCGCAAAAATGCCATGTCAGTTTGTCACAGACGCATCAAGCTTTGTGTTACCAGTTGTCGGAAATATCGATAGAAAATTGGAAATTGTCTGGTCTGACCACTATTTAAGCACTGCTTCTATTGTTCAAGAGCTAAACATTGCACGAAAACCATTTAGAACTACTTAAACAAGGCTGAATACAAAACAAAGTTCGATGTAT
Source organism: Philornis downsi (assembly GCA_019455685.1). NCBI lineage: Eukaryota > Metazoa > Arthropoda > Insecta > Diptera > Muscidae > Philornis > Philornis downsi. Next base: position 263 of record JAHXMU010029908.1, on the reverse strand, counting down.
GGATATCACACGAGTTAACCAAAAAAAAAACCTTACCGACCGAATTTCCATTTGCGTAGTGCTACTGAATCGCAACTACTCATTTCTGAAACAGATGGTAACTGGTGATGGGAAGCAGATCATGGTTGAATCACAGTGAGCCGGCTCAAATGGCGGTCAAGCCTAGAGTGACGATCAGGAAGTTTCCGCTCGACGATACAAATTATAGCTTAAAACAAAAAAAACCTCACCGACCGAATTTCCATTTGCGTAGTGCTACTGAA
>JAHXMU010029906.1:0-30890 GCA_019455685.1 Philornis downsi | reverse complement strand
CAATAATACGATTCATGCACCATCCTATAATTGGCACAAAAAAAAAAAGCCAACCAGATGACTACCTTCAATATGATGACTACCTCTTTGGTTTATAACATTTTTCAGTTGTACTAAATTGAGTTTAATTTCAGGCGCTTAATAAACTTAGTCGAAAAACTCAGTATAGACTGTATTGCTTTCTTCTTCTTAGGGTACCACTGGTTCCACTACAATATTTAAGTTGAAGGAATTAGTAACTTATTTTTTTTCTTTTTCTTTTTTTTTTTGGCTAACATAGAGTTAGACGTAATATATGGGTAATTCATAAATGACCCTTACGGCAGCCCGAACATGTCAACTACAAAGAAAAAGGATATTGGGTGGAAGTAGCTTTATCTGTTCATATCCACCTATTCTTCTCTGCATTTGGAGTTTAATCTAATATCTTAGAAAGCATTGATGGTCCTTTTAGGATGTTGCTACGGCTCACAGGGAGTCGCGGATCACGTTTGGTTAACTAATGGCTTAAAGGTACCACTTCCCTGTAACCTGGCAACTATATCGATTTTGATGCCTACCACAATAGGGTTGGGGTACTCTAATCATGTCAACACATTTGAAGCAATAAGAAATACCCTTCTAAGATCGCATAAACTGAATACATTTTTGACTCTGATGAAGACTTAAACCGATTTAACCGTGTCCGTCCATCACTTTGAGTATCTGCTAAAATCAGTGTAGATGCCGAACCGTTTGAGACAGGAAGCTAAAAATTTTTATAATCATAGACAGTTTTGAGTTCAAAATCGAGTGAAATTAGACTAGCGATAAAAAAAAAAACATACCTACATAAGGCCCGATCCACCCTCTAGTGAAATGGACGTTTTTAAAGATTTCTGTACGTCGTCCGCGATGCTATGGACCGCAGAAGTCACAAATGGAGCAAACTGGATCATTAGGAAAAAACATGATCTAATACTTTTACAATTTATTCATTAATTAAAAGCAATGTCCGGTGATAATGGATAATTATACGGGAAGGAAGCGCTTCAATTCGCACACATTTGTAAGTAATCTCACTGATTGGAGGCATGGTTATTGAATAAAAAGTAGAAAAAACACATTTTTTCATTGAACAAATTATATAAGCGGTCTAAAATACAATATCATGTGTTGGAAGAAGTGGTTTTTAACACGCAACTTATATGAATATGGAAATGTTCATCATTCAGGTACTATGGACCGCAAGTACAACAAATGGCAGCATTTTTTCATCATAAAATAATTTGCCTATACAAGGATAAAACAGCCTATTGCGTTTATATAATACTTTTTTTGGTATTATACAGTGGCAGTCAAAATAATAGTAGTGGCTTTATAAAAATGTTGTTTTGTTTCGTAGCCTCGCTGTATTTACATTTCTTGCCTAGTTCTTTCTTTTCATTTCATAGCTTAATGTAAACACCAAAAAAAAACTAACCGTTATGTTTGCATACCATTGTTCTTGTTGTTTTTACAATGACTAAATTCAAATTCCAAGAAAAGTGCCACTGCTGACGAAAAAACATGTTATAAAGCGACTAAAATTTGCTAAAGAGCAGCTAAATTGGACCTCTGAAAAATGGAGGAATATTTTGTGGACTGACGAGTCTAAAATTGTTCTTTATGGCGGGAAAGGCTCACGAGCCTACGTAAGACGGCCTCTAAATTCAGAATATAACCCTAAATTTACGCTGAAAACGGTTAAACATGGAGGATCTAGTGTTATGATATGGGCATGTTTTTCATACATAGAAGTTGGACCCATATACAGGATCAAAGACATCATGCATCGCCATCTATATGTATACGTAAAAAAATTACAGAAAGTGATGCTGTCATATGCTGCGGATGAAATGCCTTTGATATGGACCTTCCAGCAGGACAATGATCCTAAGCACACAAGCCGTCTAGCAAAACAGTGGTTTGCAGAAATTAATATACGCGCATTGGAATGGCCAGCCCAGTCCCCAGATCTCAATTCCATTGAGAATTTGTGCTGTGACGTAAAGGCTGTGATCGCGCAAAGAAACCCCACAAACAACAGCACATTGTGGGAGGTTGTGAAGGATGTGTGGATGTCCATTCTCGCAGAAAGGTGCCAATATTTAGTAAATTCTATGCCACGACGCTGTGAGGCGGTAATTGCCAACAAAGGGTTTGCCACAAAATACTAATTAAGATGCTTACCCTTCGTAATATACATTTAGCCCAAGCATCAATTTATTTTAGTTTGTACTAACAATTAAATGAATATCACTACTATTATTTTGACCGGCTATATTTGAAAGAATTTGAATACTTTTATATTTTTGTAACTATCTTGAATTTTTTTTTTTTTTTTTTTGTTTATTTCCTAGAATTTATAAAAGGAACTATGTTAAAAAAATTAAACTTAAAAATTTACAAAATTATTTTGAAACCTTTTTACTTCTTTAAAATTTGCGCAATACCCACTACTATTATTTTGACTGCAGCTGTATATGATAGTAGAAATTGGCAGATTTGTGATGCTCTGCGTTTTCTGAAATGTGTGAAATGTCATTTTAAGTTACGAATGGCTGTAAAATGTGAATATTTGTTTAAAAAATGAGTCAGAATGAAATTTTTGATATGTGTTTAAATACGATTACAAAATCAAAATCAAAAACCGTAACTTAACTCTCATAAAGATTACTGGTAATTACTGCGTTTGCTAGTGAGATCTTAAAATATGGGCGTTTAGCCGAGGGCTTCTAATCTAAATTAAGTCTGTTCATTTTTATAATATAGGGATTATTCAAGGATACTGCAACTCTTCATTCGTGATTAGTCAGAACAAACAATATTTCTCCAGTCTTACATAATGGCTGTGTTGACCTAATACAACGGAGTACATGTTTAAAGTTGGAGATGAAAACAATGCAAAAGATAGAAGACAATTCATCAATTAATCTTTGTCGCTTTTGTGAAGATGACTGGCATCGAACGCGGGTTCTTTCATGACAGCCACATATTAACGTGGCCTCTAACTTGACTTCCAGCTTAATGGTAGTCAGGTACCATTTACGTTCTAAGATAACTTGACTGAATGTGTCTTCATTTCTCTTTTCACTGGCACATTTGGATTAACGGTTTCTTAGGTCATCTTCTAGGTTAGCCACTATATTCGCGAGAATGATGCTGGTGTCTCGTTTGTTCTTTGATTTATTAGCGTGATAATTATTGAATGTCCATCACCACATGGAACTTTGACATGCCTGGGGGCAGTTTGACGAAAATCAATCATTGAAAAGAGAGTTTGAACATTGAAAATGTTTGAACAGGGAGGAAAATATCGTTTATTTCTGCGTTTTGAAGATGTATAAAATGGATGGAGAACAGTTCTACCATCAGTCAGTTCCAATCATCCATTTGTTATAGTCATAGCCAACTTAAAGTGGAATAACCGCATAGATCCAGCAAACAGGAGGATTATGAATATCAAGGAACTTGTATTTGTGCTCCTGCTTTGCACAGCAGTCACAATACAGACCGCTGGTGAGTAGAGACTTACTAGCGCCTATTGCAAAAATAGTATTAACCCGATAAATTGTGTGTTTTACAGTTGCCAGACAGGTCAGGCCTATACACAACCGCTATCAGTTGTATGGCCACCAAGGCTCGGCTGGACGATATGAAAATGTTGCCGCCGAGGGTCGTATCACCACTGCAATTATAAATAAATTCAACGCGCTGAAAGGAACCACTACCACAACGACTGAGGCGGCAACGACGACGACACTTACTACACCACCAGTTGAGACACCTCCTGAGCCACCTACGTCGCCTCCCCCCAGAAACACCACCTGACACAGATTCGCCACCACCTGATTCGCCAGAGCCTGATTCTCCACCGCCCGATTCCCCACCGCCAGATTCTCCACCGCCCGATTCACCAGAACCACCAGAGGGCGATCCACCAGCGAACGATGAACCAGCCGGCGATGAACCAACGGGCGATGACGGAGGGGGTGATGCACGAGCGAGCACTGCACGAGCGTCCCCTGGCCGCGGCGATGATGCTGATGATTATGACGATGCTGATGATGATGATGATGCGGATTATGTTCACCCGCTTTGCGACGATGAAATCGATACCGAACTCGACGACGATGAAGAGGAGCTTCCGAGCGAAGATAATGCCCTGGTCTCCGATGACAACGACGCAGACAACGACGATATGGAGTTCGATGACGATGAAGAAATTTCTCAGGAACACAGAAACAATCACGATGAACTTGATGAAGGTCGTGCTGCTAGAGCACAACCTTCTCAATGGAGGAGCAATCAAAATCGCATGCGCCGCTTAATGCAGGCTCAGCGCCGTCACCTGCAACGTAGACAGCGTGAGGAACGGAAACGCCGTCGTTTGAGATACCGCAGGCGTCTCCAATCAAAACGACGTGCAAACAAACGCTTAAGAAGGCGCCACCGGCGACTGACTAGAAGGAGACGTTTGGCAGCGAAGCGTAGGTATCGGCAAATGTTAAAACGCCGTCGTAAGGCTGCTCGCCGCAGAAAAAATAAAAATCGTGCAATGAAGCGCCGTAGACAACGTCAACGTTTAAGAATTCGACGCATGCGCCGTCGCCGCAATCGCATCAATCGTAGACGCAACCGACTCAATAATAGACGCCGGTTGCGCAGATTTAGGCGTCGCACACCTGGCAGACGACGCATTATCCGCATCAATGTGTAAGCGATGACACCGACGATGTAAGTCAGGGTAATGAAAATAAATGGCTTAAATTGAACATGAAAAAATGCTCAATTGTTTTACTGCACAAAGACTATAACTAACTATTACGGAAAGAATGAGAGGTAATGGGAAACAGAGAGAGAGAGAGGAGAAATGACGGCAGAAAAAGAGAGATACAAGATTCTGTAGACAGTAAGTAGCAGTAGTCATAACGAATGGAGTACTCGTATCTTAGGTATGATGTAAGTCAATATTCAGAAAAAATCATGAACTTTCATTTGTTCACATAAACTATATATATTTCATGTGTTCACATGAAGAAAATTGACAAAAATCGCTCCAATTAAATTCAATAGGCAATGAACAATCTGTCGAAAGAGTGTTATTGTTTTATTATAATACGTCTTAGAATTGCGTGCGGCTCTTTAATGCGACGTCTGTCCAGTTCAATTGATTCCAATGATTAATCGTTGCCAAATAATATTCGAACAAATTTCATTTCTATATTTCTGATTAATGATTATATCGAATAATTTTAGCCATGTAACTGATCCATCGCAGATATTCATTATTCATTAAATTCAGTAAAGTTTGTGCCGTTTTTATCACTTGACCCATGCGAAATGATGGAGTTCTTCACACAAGTTGTCTCAACAAAAGTAAAATAGTTAGCGGATCGATTAAAAAATAAGTAAACCCATTATCGAAAAAAACATGTTTTAATTATTAAAGTACACAATTGGCGAATTAATATCTTAGAAATACTGTCGTCCGAATGTAAACCTGTTCGCGGCGTGGACGGGCTGACAGCTAAATTCCAAAGAGGTTATGTGAGGACTGCGTGGAGGGCCCTTTTATGTTATATTTACTGGAGGGCTGCATGGAGGTCATATTATGCTATATTTACTGGATGTAAATTCGCCAGTGAAAATACAACGAGCTCGCGGAAAAAACGTATTGAACGTTTGTGTCGTTACTTCGTCCTGTTGGAACCAAGTTATATGGTTATAGCCAGGAGAGGTCTGCAGTTCAGGCAAGAAGAAACTGTCTAACATCTCCACATAACGTTCTGAATTCTCTGTTAATATGCGTCTCCTTTCATATTAAAAAAAAAAAAATCCGATAATTCTCTGTAACGATATTTGCCACTTTAGGCAAATAGCCCAATTTGCCACTTTAAGCAATAAGCCCATTATCGAAAAAATATGTATTAATTATTAAAGTACACAATCGGCAAATTAATATCTTAGAAATAATATCGTCCACACCGTAAACCCGTTCGCGGTGTGGACGGGCTGACAGCTAGATTCCAAAGAGGTTATGTGAGGACTGCGTGGAGGGCCCTTTTATGTTATATTTACTGGAGGGCTGCATGGAGGTCATATTATGCTATATTTACTGGATGTAAATTTGCTAGTGAAATTTCCACGAGCTCGCGGAAAAAACGTATTGAACGTGTGTGTCGTTACTTCGTCCTGTTGGAACCAAGTTCTTTGGGTATAGCTGGGAAAGTCCTGCAGTTCAGACAAGAACAAACTGTCTAACATCTCCACATCACGTTCTGAATTCATTGGTATTGCACGCCCCTTTTCATCCTCAAAACAGATAGATCCGACAATTCTCCGTAACGACATCTGTCACTTTAGGCGATTGAAGAGATATCTGATACTTGCATTTTGGATTCGTTGCACTCTAGTAGCGGCAGTTCTGCTTATTTATGTGTCCACTAAGATGAAAACGAGCTTCATCCGAAAACAAGATGTTGGTAAACCTTGAAAATCACTCAAATGTCTGCTTTATGAGGTGTAACCTCTGACTGGGTTACTCGAACTTATATTCTTGTCAATTGAATTTTATTAGGGTGCAGCTTTAGGTCTTTGTGCAAAATGCGGTGAAGTGTCCACGCCAGACACGGTTAGGAAAATCCTCTAAATGTTATTGGATGATCGTCGGCTGAAGCTGAAGTGGCGTGAGCTAGTTGATATGATAAGCATTTCAAAAAGTGCTATACATCGTTGACAAAAGATTTGAAGAAGAGAAAATTGTGCGCAAGATTGGTGCCGCGCTTGCTTTATATAGAGCAAGAGCAACGTCGCGAAGATGTTTCAGTAGAGTGTTTGACGATGTTTCACCGCAATAAGTCGAATTTTTGCTTCGATTTATAACCATGGATGATACATGGAATACAGTCAAAGCAATGGACTGGAATGGTAGAAGATGTGGAGTCTGTGGTTGATGGCTATTTTAAGGAGTTTGACATTTCTTACTACAAACAGGGTATAAACGCTATTGAATATCGCTGGAAAAAGTGCATCGAGCTAAAAGAAGATTATGTTGAAAATTAATGAAATTTTTTCCAACTATTTTGTGTCTTCTTTGTTGGGTCGGCTACTTTTGGAAGCGCCTACGTAACTACCAACAATGTTTTTAAAATATCGTATATTGTAAATAAAACCAATATAGTTAAAAAAAGGGAAAATGGACTTCATAATACTTTTCAATAAACTCATTTTTTGAAAATGCTATCACAACCAAATCTTCATAAAGGCCTCAATTGGCTTTTCTCGTAGTGCTTTCAATCTGTATCATATACTCCCGCCAGCAGGATTCTTAACATACAATGTGTTGGTGGAAAAGACCTGAAAATGTAATAAAAAAATACCATAGAAAAATGTCTATTAACTTTATGTCTCTTTTACTAGTATACGAGCATCTCAATGTAATCTATTTCATCATCAGAAAAAAAAAAACAACGAGAATGTTCATAAGTAAAACATTGAAAACACAATTAAGATTTACCAGTTACAACAAATAACTAAACTATGAAATATGAAATGAAAAATTAAAAAAAAATTTCTCCTACTAAGTGCGTAAAATAAAACATTCAAAGATGGCTAACAATCATTAAAATTGTATGCCTGGAAATTAAATCAGATGGGAAAGAACCTAAAATCAAATTGTTTCTTAGAAATATTGAAACACTTTCCCTTTTCAGAATTACGGCATAGCTGTATAGCAGCGGAAACTCGGCAACAAGCTCAAGTTCAGCAATCTCAATGTTCCGTTGATCACCAAGGCCTCATGCCTTACTACACCTTATTTTATTGGGGGAAAGTTATATTTTCTTTACAAATTCGACGGAATAATAATAAATTTTCTGATACTCTTGTCATTTAATTGAGAAATTTACATATGTTGTTGAGGACAAAAATTTGTATTTACTAAAAAAAAAATGATAAAAGAAGGTTGAAAAATTTCCTCAGACCTTCAATAAGATTTTTTCCACACATTTTGCGCCCTTGTTGCAAAGGGGACTTGACTTGTGCATTTCTGTGAAATATGCCTGCCTGAGGCTGACAAATGTGATGCCTTCACAAAACTCAATCATGCACAGTGTGGTAGACCACAAATTTAACTGGACAAAATTAATATATTGCGTAGGGTTCACTTCTCACTTATGTATTAAACAAAAAATGAGTTTAAATTTATAAATGATTGTAAAAAAGCAACGAGAGTTCTCGTAAAATGCGCTCACACAAAATGCGCGACGCTTCCCGTCGAAGTGATTCATAGCGACTAAAACTCCATGAGCCCGCCAACCCAACGATGTAGGCGCCCCCCCGCCCGCGCCTTTTCTACCCCGCAAAACAAGATGATGCAATATGCACGTTCTATTGCGGCACCCTGTTCACACTGTCCACAAAAAATACATTTTTAAGGTAAAAGATTGGTCTGTTAAATACATGCTCTGAGATTATTTGTAATTATATATACTAATATTTACGTTGAATACAACTAATTAATCATATAATAAATTTTTTAGGTTAGTTTTTATGTAAACAGTCGGATGTAGTCATTTTTAGTATTAAAACAGTTTTAATATTTTTAATATATGTAAATATCTAATAGCAATTGTTTTTTGCACTGGTTTTTGCTTTATTACATTAACAATACAGATAAAGCACATAAATATTCATAGAGACTTTAATTTAGTCAAATTCATATGCATCGTTAAAAGATTCTTCTTCCTCGAAAACATCAACAGATAATAATGATAGAACTTCTTTTGTTATCAAACTTCGAACTCGAAAGGGAGTGTGACGTAAACTTGCGTTAAAAGGATCTGAAGATATTAGTAGCCGATTGAAAAGATCTTTATTTGTGTCTATTCTCGATGTTTTTCTCATAAACAACTCTCTACATTTCCTCGTATCTTTATTTCATGCTTCTTCAGCTTCTTCTGACAGCTGTCCTATAGAAAAAATGCAAGATCTTATAATATATTTTCCATGAAAAAGGATTTTATGGACGCTAACTGGCATAATATACCATGGGTATTCTTTTAACTATAAATTTCGTGTGACAATAATAAAACTTTCAAAAGTATCTTCCTCAATAGGGTAACCACTACGTAAAGTTTCCAAAATAATATGAAACCGTTCAATTAATTTTTTGTTGACACCAGTGATTTCTGAACTCCTCTCTGCTGCTCTAAAGAACCGTCCAGCAGTATTACCGTCATTCGTGTTGCCTAATTTTTGTGTTGACATGTCTACAAACAACCCCATCTCATTTCGAAATCTCTCTTTTTTTTCTTATCCATGAATGTAACGGAGACATTCCAAAGGTTAAAGATCGTTCATCGACATTTTTGTTTAATAACAGAAGATTTATTTGATTCACTCGGTTTCGCTCCACATATGAAACATGTTTTTGAAGAAGAAGTTACAGATGAAAGTGCAGTACAAATTTTCATTTCATAGTTTTCAATTTCATAGTAGGCATAAAAGTAAACTCAACAAGACAACTTTGTTTGCCATTTGTGATAAGAATTGGAGGCAAATCTTTGATTTCTTGCTGTATTAAACTAACTTCTTGAGAAATTAACTCAGTGGACTCTTTGGCAAAAACAAACTTGATTGGACGAGAGTATCTTGTAGATGAAGGTGCAGGATTTTGCCATACAATTACTTTTCTTTGTGTAGAACTAACATTTTTTTGAATAGTAACCATTGAAATACTAAATCAACTTTCATCTGTATGACCCTCCTCCGAGGAAAACTTCTGTTTATACTGCTTTTGCTGAGCCCAATCGCATCCCCATTTTATCAAAATATTAAGACGATTTTCATCAGCTTTCATCAATACCGAGTAAAACTTCTTTTTGAGCCAAAGAAAGCCTTTCAATGGTATGATTCACTAATGACTGGAGTGAACTTTTTGCATGCATCTCAGTGATTTCTGTTTCAACTGGATAACATTTTTTCTTAGCTTTTTGAACATTAATGTAGCAAAAGATTTTTGCATTTTGTGTTGACTTTTATTTGAATAACATCGTATTGATGTTTCGACAAATTACCATCAACCATTAAAGATAAGGCTTCATCGGGAGAAAGGCTCCCTAAAGGCTCAGAACTAATTCTCTTGCATATTTTTTTTACTTCCGAACCTTTACTGGATGAAGCTTCCGATAGAGCTTTCACAAGACTGGCTGAATCTCGTTTTCCCATTTTGCGAAACACTCGCTCACTAGCTTTAATAATTTCTCGATGGTCAGTTGAATCTAAAAGATTTTGGATCTTTCTTTTTTTCGATTTTTCACTAGTCATCAAAGTTTTTCGTTTTTCTCCCAGCTTTTTTACAACTTTTCACACGATCTACTTCGAATTCATAACTTACTTTAGTACATTACAGTTTTGTGAAGGAGACAAACGCACCATCGTGACGATCGGTCCGTTAATTCAGATGCTATATTTTGCTTTTCAAAAGAGTAGGGCACCACTATTTTTTTTTTCTTTTTTTTTTTTTTTTTTTTTTTTTTTTGGTGTATATGACATGACCGTTCAAAACATTAAAGGAATTTTTGAATTGAATAAGGCTTCAAAAAAGTCGATTGTTTCCCTTGGAAAAATCTGTTCATCGAATATATACATATACCTACATAAACATATATTTGCAAAATTGTTTTAAAAAACGCTACTACCAAGTTGCTGGTTGTGGGAGATATTTTCATGTCCAACATCGTAGTATTTACTAGCATCTAATCGTCGTGACAACCCATGCCAATTTAGGATGGGGGTTAAACCTGACTTGTAGGAACAAAGTTGCCGCCCGCAGAAAATAATTCCAATCACTTCGATCTTCTGCATTTTTCCACCAATTCATTACACCAAGTTTCCATAGTATTTCAAATGCCTGGTCCTTCCAATGGAGTTTTGGTCGCCCTCTTTTGCGCCGTCCATTGAGTTCGTTGTCGAAAACTTTCCTTGCCGGAGCATTTGGATCTATCCCCACACTATCACCCAGCCAACGCAATCGCTGTATATTAATGCGTTTGGCCACGTGGATGTCGGAATATAGCTTATACAGCTCATTATTCATGCGACGCTGATACTCTCCGTTAACGATGTATTTTCCGGACTATTTTCTTCTTGAATACTGCCAATACTGATTCATCCGCTTGCGTCATAACCCAGGATTCTGCACCATATAACAAGACAGGTATAACCAATGTCTGGACAGTCGGATTTTTGTTTGTCGAGAGAGGACTTTACCATTGAATCGCTTGTCTGTTAACAAGCAATACTCTCCTCTTTATCTCTATGCTGACATCATTCGTTTTGTTTACAGCGGAACACTTCAACACTTCAAAATTATAGTTGTCAACGTTCACACAGCGTCCCAGACGAGTAGACTGGCTGTTCGTTGAAACCAATAACTTTGTTTTGTCCTCGTTTACCACCAGACCTATTTTCGTTGCTTCCTTCTCGATGCTTGAAAGGCTGCAGTAACATCTCTCAGTTTTCTGCTAATGATGTCTATGTCATCTGCATATGCGAGTAACATATGGCTTTTATTAAAGATGGTGCCAGTCGTGTTAATTGCAGCTTTCCTCATAATCATCTCCAAACGTATGTTGAAGAAGCCGCAGGATATACTGTCGCCCTGCCTAAATGCTCGTTTGGTGTAACTTCCTTTCCAATAAATCATACAAAAAATTTGAATGTTTTAGTGGCCTCTCAATTTAAAAAGAAAAACCACGTAACAGGCTGCACAACACTTGATATATGCTTATAGAACTTGATAAAATAAACCTTCTTTTAATTCGATTCGGGAAGTAGAAGAGCTGAAATTTTGCAAAAATTAGGGAACTTTTGTTTAATAAAAAGTCAATTTTTCAAAATAAATCCCAATAAACAAACTATACGTGCATTAGGATGTATAACAATCCAGTATTTAATAAAAATTGAGTGCACGGATCAAAATATTCTGACATCGAACTTGGAAAAAATTTCAATCAGGGAAACTAGCTTCCGTATACCTCCACCCAACATCCTTTTGTGTCAGTGCAAAAATGTGCGGAATGCCAAACTGGGAGGTGTAAATCGATAGGATCTTAGCAACAAGTGCTCTGAATTATAATATTGAATTTAAAGCCAATGAATAAATGGCATGAGTTCAAAGACAAACGGGCTAATTTAGGTAATTTGTATGGGAGATGGTATAAATGATTGGATTATCCAGTAAACTTTTACGATTTATCGATATTTATGTTGTTGTTATGTTGCTGGAGGAAAATTACATTTCGACAAATCAGCCAATTTATGTGGGAAGTCCCAGAATGTTCTCGGCAATGCAGTCTATTATGAAGAACTTGATACTGTATGGCAGTTACCAGAATGGGTGTGGTTGCATAGTAGATTTTTCTCAAAATTCGAGAGATATAATGAATAAAACTTCAAGTTACAGAGATAATAGTTACAGGAAAAACATTGAATTTCGAAAAATCGGTCAATTTTTATAGAAGAAACCGGAAGGGGCTTAGCAATGCAAACTTTTTCATTGTCAGACATTACCTTTTATGGGTGAATCCATAAAAGGCGTGGTTAGCCGGTCGACTTTCTCAAATTTTATCAAAGTTTATAGAGCAAACTATGAACAATTCGTTGCAACTTGGATCGAAATCAGGAGTTACAGAGGAAAAATTGGATATCGGAAATTAGTTAGGTCGATTTTCTCAAATTTTATCAAAAATAATAGACCAAACTATGAACAATTCCTTGCAATTTGGGTCGAAATTAAGAGTTACAGAGGAAAAATTGGATATCGGAAATTAGTTAGGTCGATTTTCTCAAATTTTATCAAAAATTATAGGGCAAACTATGAACAATTCGTTGCAATTTGGGTCGAAATCAGGAGTTAAAGAGGAAAAATTGGATATCAAGAATTAGTTAGGCCGATTTTCTCAAATTTTATCAGAAATTACAGGGCAAACTATGAACAATTCGTTCCAACTTGGGTCGAAATTAGGAGCTAAAAAAGAAAAATTTGATGTCGGAAATTAGATAAGTCGATTTTCTCAAGTTTAATCAAAAATTATGGAGCAAACTATGAACAACTCGTTGCAGTTCCGGTCGGAATTATTAGTTGCAGAGGAAAAATTAGATATCGGAAATTAGTTAGAGCGATTTTCTCAAATTTTATCAAAAATTATAGGTCAAATTATAAACAGTTCGTTGCAATTCGGGTCGGAATTATGACTTACAGAGGAAAAATTGCATATCGGAAATTAGTCAATCTGTATGGGAGATACTAGAATGGGTGTGGCAACTGGTTTTATTTTTTTTTTAATTACTGCCTTGGCAAATTTTTGGAATTTTGTGCATTCGAATGCAATCGATCATTTGAATAACAGACATGGGGAAAATTCAGTCGACATAAAAAACACAGGAAACACATTTAATCAAATGATACTTGATACCTTAGACATTTGCTTTTGTATATTACATTTTTGCCGTATCAAATGAAAGATCTATACCTTCATTCCTTGGTGGGAAGGTATACAAATCTATCGTTCGAGGATTACTGGCATGTGCCTCATTCCCCTTCCGTTATATCTGCATCTGGTCGTCAGACTAATTTTTTGAGGGTGGCGTAAAATATCTGTATTTCCCGAAAAATTCACAAACGATTCAGGCACTTAAGCACTACGTTACTCATGGATATTCATAACACAGGGTGGGCCATATGCGTGTTGGCGATTTGATTCTTCAATTTCTCGGTAACGCGTGGCGCGGGGTGGCGTTTGTATCGACATGAACACGGTTTACACGATTTAAGTGAAGTTCCAAGCGCTAATGTGATGTGTTCGTGGTCGCCCAGTTTCTGCAAGATCAGCCGACATTGTGGAGCGTGTTCGTGTTTCAGTTCAGCGAAATCCGCAACAGTCAACACGTAAGAGAAGTTAGTCTTTGGATGTCAAAAGAACAACTTTACGACGAATTTTGAAACGTGATTTGCATTTGAAGGCTTATAAGGTTCAGATAGTCCAAGAATTAAAACCCGATGATGCCAATAACCGACTTAACTTTGTCAATTTGATGCTAGAGCGGTTCAACAATTTCAACAACGTGATTTTTAGTGATGAGGCCAACTTTCACCTTAATGGCCATGTGAACAAGCAAAATTGTCGGTTCTGGTCCGAGACTAATCCCTGACGCTTGCACGAACGTCCACTTCACAGCCCTAAGCTTGTCGTGTGGGCTGGGATAACGTCAACCGGTATTATTGGACCATACTTTTTTGAGGACGAAAGAGGGCATGCGATGATGGTTAGAGCGAACAATTATTGCAACATGCTAGCAGACTTTTTGGTGCCAGCTTTGCAAGAACTTCAAGGCAATACCTCGAGGATGTGGTTTCAACAGGATGGGGCCACATGTCATACGGCTAGGGTATCCATAGAGCTGCTGAAAAATGTTTTTCCTGGAAAACTCATTTCGAAAAGGGGGTATATTGAATGGCCCCCACGTAGCCCCGATCTCTCTCCATGCGATTATTTTCTATGGGGCTACCTCAAATCGGTAGTCTACGAAAATAATCTGACCAATTTACAGCAGTTGAAGAGGAATATTATTCAAGAAAGTAACAAAATACCGAGAACAACCGAGTTTTCCAAAATTTGCGACTTCGGTTCCAACAGTGTCAAGCAGCTGAGGGAAGCCATTTGGACAACATTATTTTTAAGTCTTAAAAATTCCCTTGCTTCTACTTTTTAAAAATACAAATATATATTTTTTTTATGTTTCGTAGTTTTTTTTAATTGAATATTTAAACCGCCAACACCCTTATGGCCCACCCTGTAGAAAGCTAAACAATCGAATATGAAGTTCAAGCTCTTCAACAACCGGTAGGAGAACTATTCTCTGTTAAAGCGATATTGTCTGCAAAATAATGATTTGTGTTTGTTGTATTGAAATTTTGCCTGGGGCTTTCGCTGATTTAATTTTGCCACTGAGTGCACTCCACAACTAAATCCTTTTGGGTTTTATCTGTGGAATGAATCAGTATATGGATACTTCTTTATTCGACAGATTCACCTATTCAGATTGCGTGGCAACAGCCTTTACTATGATAACGTAAATATGCAGGAATTCGTATACTTTTTGAATAAAACACAATTGAGTCTACCGTTTCATCAATACATATATTTAGCGCTAAATATGTTAAAATATGGTCATTTCGTCTTGGAGATTTATACGTAACGTTATATTCATAATTTTGAATTGAAGAATCGTAATCGTGTTCATTAATTCAGCAGATACTATTTGATTCGATGAGACGAATTATCAATGCAAATGACTCTGTCTCAAATAAGTACTATGACCAACACCTTTTCTGAGCTGATTACATTAGCGGCTGTGCTAATGAAAAATGGTTCAGCTTAAGTTTATGCAAAATTCTAATTAATCGCGTTTGGTGAAATGTTGAATAATTTACTCAATGTTAATGTATTTATTAATATTTCACAGAGCTTTCAATGTTATAAATATGGGTTTTTAACAGTTTCAGATTCAGTGTATAACCAAGTATGGTATTTCTTAGCAATCGACTATTCTCATTTTAGTTCGCTCCCGTTGATACTTAAACCGAAGAGGAATGATACCAAAAAAGTGGTCGATATGAAGAGCGTATATCTTGTGCTGCAGATTTCAGGTACGTCAGTGGCCTACTAAGTTTGTTCTTCCGTTTGTGCTGACTTACAACTACCAATTGGAAGAAAAAAATATCAATTGAAAATAAGAATTTTCGGTTCATATTGAGAAGAGATCAACTTACATTGGAATTTACATTTGTCAAAAAAAAAATTGAAATTGAGAGAAATTTGAGAAAACTTCAATTGAAGATGAGAACTTCCATTTAGCATTGAGGCAACATCAACTGAAAAAGAGAATTTTTTGCTTATATTGAGAAAACATCAATTGAAAATAAGAATTTCCATTTAATTTTGAGAAGAGTTGGTTAAGAATTTCCGTATAGTACTGAGAAAAAAAATTAATACTGAAAAAAAATATAGTACTGAAAATAATTAGGAATTTCCGTATAGTACTGAGAAAAAAAAAACAATTGAATTTCAGAATCCTGTTTGCTATAGAGAAAACCTCAATTAAAGATGAGAATTTCTATCAAGCACTGAAAAAAAACATCAAATAAAAATTTCTCATAGAATTTTCAGAAAAACGAGAATTTCTATTTAATTATATTTCTATTAATTAATTTCCATTAATTAATTTCAGTTTACAGATCCGGTTGCATTGGTAAAAAAAAAAAAATGTGCGTCAGAACCTATGTGGTAAATCGTTAGGTTGTTAGCAAAAACAATCTGAATTTACGCACAATAACAGAAGCAAAGTTTTAACTAATCAACGTTCTCCGCTTATAACTTCCGCAGTCAAATTTCATTCGGGGTATTAAATTTAATAAGCGGATGACTCGCATTAAATTTCTCTGTATTAAATGCAATTTGTTTGAAGGTATGAACAAAGACATATGTAGATTAAATTAGGAAATCTATCTACGAATTAAGGGTTAAAGGCGAAAAATTACAATCGAGGGATAAGCTACTCACCAAATTCATTCCTCAACATATCCATTGTTTCAAGAGCAGTGTGGCATGTTGCACCGTCCTGATAAAACCACATGTCAACCAAGTTCAAAAATCGCGTATCATGGATCGATATCGCTCGCCGTTGACGATAATGTTCCTCCCACGATCGTCTTTAAAGAAAAATGGACCGATGATGCCACGTTTTTTTGGGATGCATCGGTAATTCACGTATGGCATGTGGCTGTTCATCACTCCAGATGCGACAGTTTTGCTTGTTTACGTATCCGTTCAGCAAGAAATGAACCTCATCGCTGGACACAATTTTTCGATAAAACAGCAGATTTTCATTGAGCTTTTGTAAGGCCCATTCACCAAAAATTAGACGTTGTGGTAGGTCATTCGACATTCGATGATGAAATGGCAGAGTATACTGTACACTTTTCACTTTGACAGATGACGTTTGGACGTCATTACCAATCAGTGGTGACAACCTGAAAAACTTAAATCTTAAAAAATCACCCTGTAGTTCAAATTTCATTTGAGTCGAGTGACTGAGATCGAAGAGCAGTGATTTCAGTTCGAGATAACTGTGGCCATTCTTAATTGGTACAGGAGTTATGCTACTGATAAAATATTAAGCCATTGATTAATACTAATCATTAATATTAATCTTGATGAAGCTTTGTCGAAAGTGTTGGTAGAGGTCGTCGTTTTCATGAAATCTTATGTGATGGGTGCACCAAAACTTGTCTGTGAAATTGAATTGACGGTCGCGTTTCCTAATGCGTTTTCTCGTTCCTCCTTTTAAATTAATTATTTATAAATTATAAGTTAAACTATAAATTATATGTTAAATTATATGTCAAATATTTCGTTAAAGTTCTGTCAATGGTCTCTACTTCCTTGGGGACATTTTTTCTTACTATAATTTGAGGACATATTAAATCTAGAATAAAACCACACTTGTGAATTTGAAGCGAAATCAAGCGGTCTGCAATTTTTTCCCCAAATTCTTTTTTGAGTAGCCTAAATATTTTTCGCGATCTTTAAATCCTCAAAAAAAAAAAGCTTAATGCAATTAGGTTCCAAATCAGCTGACAAGAGTTGTATAAAGTCCAGAAAAGTAATGTCCGAGAACCTTTTAAATTTGCCTGAACGTTATGGCGAACGCAAGAAGAAGAGAACGTTCGAACAATGACGGAATGACGATGAAACACGAATGAAGGGGAACTTTGTCCCTAACAAATGGTATCGGATGTTAACGCTTTTAAACTAAACATACATATGGTCGAAAAAATAAGTACACCTGCTTATTTTTGTTTATGTTTAATTTTAGTTACTTTAACGGAAAGTAAACATGGCAATTCTTTTTTAGTTAAATAACTTTAATATGGTAATGCCATTAAAAGTAAAAACAAAACAGAGGCTTCCCCGTTGTGAGTTAAATTTGTTCAATTGCTCAATTTTTTAATCTTTTCGCAGTCTGCTGTAGTTTCTTTGGAAAGGCTAGTTATTTTACTGTTGTTTTTTCTTTATTCATAACGAAATTTATAGTAAAA
This sequence comes from Philornis downsi, assembly GCA_019455685.1. NCBI lineage: Eukaryota > Metazoa > Arthropoda > Insecta > Diptera > Muscidae > Philornis > Philornis downsi. Next base: position 12,703 of record JAHXMU010029906.1, on the reverse strand, counting down.
AAATAAGCCATTGGTCGAAAATGTCATTGTTCTCCGGAGGAGAGAAAATTTGTTTCAACACTAAGAGAAAGTGGCCAAAGTTTTCGTTCTATAGCAGAAACTATGAAGTGAAATGAAGCAGAAAATGCTTCATTCAGTTCCTGAATCAATTGAACTTTGTGTGCATGAAGATGGAAATCTTTCGTCAAAATTCGCTGCATAGTGGATTTGGAGACACCAATTTTCTGAGCTCGGTGTCGAATTGAGGTGGATGGAGTTTGAGCGACATCATCACGTACAGCTGCGACATTTTCGGTCGATCGACCTGATCGAAGGCGCGTTGTTGTCTTTACATCACTAACTGACCCAGTTTTGGAAAATTTATCCATTAATCACTTTACAGTTGACTCGTCTGGAGCATTATTGTGACCCCAAACGGATAGCAATTTGCGAATTGTAGCTGCAAAACTTTCACCATTTTGTTAAAACAATTTCACAACGAGAATGCGTTGTTCATTCGCGTAGCGCTCCATTTTTACTAACCTCGTACCTTCTAATAGCAAACAATAATAATTGTTCAAATGTCAAACAATGACACTTCGAATGGCGCCAAATTTAAATCTTGCATTCTTGTTGGGACACCCTTTAGATGATGTAAACTCCTAATTGCATGATTTTATTTTTGGTTGTGTTCGTTGTGGGTAATAGTAGAATTTGTAGCTTATTTTTGTTTATTCTTTACATACAAATTTCACATTGTTCATTCCCTTTTGAGTGCTCATAGTGATAAATGACTGCATTTCACTAATTTCCAAGTTTTCGTTTCAGCTATTTGCGCTTTCCTCGTTTCCAATTTTCTATTTAACCCCAAAAGTAAAAGTAAGTAATTTCATAATTTTTACTTCAGTCATTTGATCTGGACGACACTGATCCCTGCATACCTTATAAGGCTTTAGGTCTGAAGTTAGTTAACTTTAAATTTTGCATCCTGTTTTTGATATTGGTGCAACCTTTGTCACTCTGTTCCATTATTTTGTATTCTAAACTAACGAAAGCCTACGACGTAAATTAAGTTTTATTGCTAAATATAAAATAAACACCAATCGAAATTGAATTACTTGACATTTTGAAAATTAAGGTCAATATCTATCCTATTCAATATGGACACACTTCATATACAGTCGACATGAACATTAGCAGGTAGTCTTTTATGGTAGCTCAAAATATACGATCATTTTGTATATCTTGAAGTAAAAACTAAAAAATTGCTATAGAAAGTATAGCATATGAAGGCCATCCAAATCAATCTTAACAATTCACTGTTTATTATAGTGTACCCGAAAGATCCCTTTTTGGACTGAAAAACATATTACCTTTTGTAAAAAGTACAGTATCAATAGAAACATTACCTGCCAGTAGGAGAACAGTATCATCAAATTCATTACGTCCTACCGGAGTCGGTGAGATAGACAAAACTACTTTATAGAGGGTTCGACAGATTAAATATTACCAATTGAAGAGCGTCGTATTTGTCAAACCTCTCTTAACAGCTGTATCAAATGATGGTTTACAAGTCGGAAAAAAATTCGTGTCTCAGTTTATTACACAAAAAAAAACAAAAAAACAAAAAACTATTCGAAAAGGAATTCAAATTTGACTGTAAAACCACCTATTGATCGTGTCTATCTCAAAATTGATAAAAAAAAATTGTGTGTAAAATCGCTCCCGAAATCGTTATATGAGTAATGCCATAGGTAGCGTCGGTAAACGTGGTTGAAATGGACGGAAAAAACACCAACATCATCTCAAAAAGTTCGGAAAGTGAAAATTCAGCTTAAGCGAAATATCCGATGCAGTGGAAACCAACGACACGTACTAAAAAATTAACTCAAAGTCAAGCTTTGCTAGTTCAAATACACGATCCTGCACTTCAACAAAAAACGTTCGCTTCGAAAGGACACAGGAGTTGTTGCGTTTTGAATTGAATCGAAGAATTCACAAACTCAAAAAATTATCGTATTTACTCGAGTGAACGCACATAGGAGAATTTGAGCCTTGAAATGGCTACTTAAATCTATTTCCCAATTGTTTTCAACGAGTATGACTGCAATATTTTGGATCAGCTTTTGAGCCGTGGTCACGCCAAAGGCCTTAAACATTTTAAAAAGAATCGACACAGTCTCACAAAACTCATATTAATCCTTTGGTTCATTTTTGAGAGCAACATGAGGACTAAACCGAGATGGATCGACTTACGTATACCTCCAACCACGATCCTTCTGCATTGGTGCAAAAGGATGCGTAATTCCTGAAGGGACGTGGTAAATCACAACGTTCTTATCAGTAAATTCTTGAAATTAATGCATGATACTTTATTTAGTACAATTGAATGAAAGGGCATACATAGGTATATCACAATAGAGAATTTGTATGGGAAGCACCAGAAACGGCAATGTTGTCCGATCGATTTTTCGCATTTTGCCAAGCACTTCTATTCCCAGAACAAAGTTTGCCAAACGCATGTCGGGTGCTGAACTATTTGAAAGATACAAAGCTAAGATTATTATAAGTTACATAAGCCTTTAGTACGGAAAGTACAAGAAGGGCAGTGGCTACTTGGTCGCTTTGTCTCAAATACTGTCATACTCCATAAAGTGATGACATTAAGAAAAATTTAGAAAAATCATTTAGAAAAATCGGTCCATATACAAAAAAATTATAAATTGCATTGCTGCTCTACTTCTAATGTGGCTGAGCTGTAAAAACTGCAAAATAAGAAAGAAAGGGGCACAATGGAATAATCGCCTCTAGTGGACGGTTGGAAATAAAATTAACAAAATTGAAGACTAAAATGAGGCTGAGTACTGTGCGAGGGTTGAACAGAATGTCATTTCAATAAAAATTTCCCCATACATTATATAAATGAGCTAGCAGAAGACTTAAATGTCGCGCCTAATTATTTTTCATAATAGAGCTCATTTTCATAGGAAAAGTGTGTTTAACCTTTTAACTTTGTTCCATAGAGAAGACCGGAATAAGAACTAATTTACTCAATTTTTTTATAGGTGGAATACCTGAAAATCGATTATTTGGAAAAACAATTCTTTTTTTTCGAATAACTCGTTTTCTGGAAACGTAAGTTATTTGAATGCTAATGAAGCATTGAATTTATATTTTAAACTCCTCATAAAAAAAAGAAATAATTTCATCTACAAGATCTCAAAATTAATCACTCAGGGTGATGCAAAAGTAGTCACGTGAAATTCTGAAACTAATTTCGTTGTAAATAAAAAAAATACAGTTCTGTTAAGTCGGGATAGTACAGGGTGGGCCAAATAAGATCTACTAATGTTAAGCACAAATAACTTTTTTATTTTTTGACATATTTATTTTTCTCTTTTTGTAGGTTATAATTGAATTGTTGGAAATTTATTATGGAACCCTACAGTACAACACAACGCGTTAAAATTATCGAATTTTTCTATTTTCGTCAACGATCAATTGTTTTAACGCAGCGTAAATATCGGCAACATTTTAATTCCAGATCAGCTCCCACAGCCTTAATGATTAGGAGTTTGGTCGGTCGTTTTGAGGAACTGGGTTCAGTGGCCGACTGTCCTGGACGAGGTGCCCATCGAAATATTCGCACTGAAGACAACGTGGAAACTGTGCGGCAGAGTGTTGCAGATGATCCATCTGTCTCAACTCGCCGTCGTTCCAGCCAATTGGGCATTTCCAGAACGACATTGCGTAGAATTTTAAAGTTGGATCTTAAGATGTACCCATACAAAACTCAAATTGTGCAAGAACTGCTACCGCAAAACCACCAGGTCTTATTTGTAGACCACTACTTAGATCTTATTTGGCCCACCCTGTACTATTGACTTAGTGGTCGCCGCCAGAGTTGAAGCATATTTGGTCGTATTTCGACAAATTTTCAGTCATTTTTTCGCATACTGCATGCAAAATTTAACTGAATTTAGTACAAATGCTCGATGTATTTATGAAACCGGCCATTTGTATGGAGGCATCAGAACGGGGCGTATATAAATTAACATGGTGGACAAGAAAATAGGCTGCTGAAGTCTACTAATTAGAGATTGCGGAGAAAAATTCAAAATTTCGAAAATCGGCCAATTTTCGTGAGATATACCAGAAGGGGTGGCATAAAGACCTTCATGTCCTTTCTCAAAACGTTATTCACCAAATGCTGTACAACTACTTAGAAGATATGAATTTAGGAATACCTAGATTAAATAAATAATTTGTATGCGAGTTAAGATAGTTAATAGACCAAATCTTTTAAATTTTATCAAGCGTCACAAAGCAATACAATGAACAAAAACTTATGTTATTATAGGCTGCGAATCAGGGTTTAGAGAGGATAGATTCAATAGCGAAAAATCCGTCCATTTGTATGCGAAATAATTGGGTGGGTGAATAGAGCCTGAAAATGGCTTCGATGTAGCAAATTATTAGGCTGTGTTATGTTTTAGGACAACCAGAAAGTTGGACAACGTTCTATTGACTTAAAAAGTCGTGAAATACATTAGGTCTGAACATACTCGTTTATGTACTTTTAGCGCTTCCTTCTGAATATCAGACTTTGCCGTATCAAAGGATATATACCTTCATCACTTCGGTTGAAGGTATAAAAAACTGAGATTTGTTTACCGTACAAAAGGAACACTTATCGTTTTGTTGTTTTCAATTTGAATGAAGGCATTTTTTTTTAATTTTGCCTTATGGGATCCGAGGCGAATTGGTATTAAGGCGACGAGATTTTATATGATTCCATTTAAAGAACGACTTTGCATAAGCAATAGCATCACTTGCCCCAACTGTAACCACATAGTTATCTGATAGGGTTGCCGCAACCACCATTAAAGTTTAACCACATCCTATCACTAAAGAAAAAAATAATGCCGATGAAGAATGCAGCGTAAACACTGCAGGTATCAGGGGTCTGCAATGCAGCATCGGGCTTCAAGATCATGGGAATTGTTCATCGCAATGAATTTAATATATCCGAAGTGCCTCGATGAAGCCCGGCAAAAGAATGCAGACAGTATTACACGATAAACCGACTACCAAACCGTTGTAGAGACTAGAAAGAAACCGAAAAGTGACGTTTATAATGAACACTCGACCGAAAGGTATAGTCAACAACACCATCGACAGAGTTGCAATTAAGCCTTGCAAAATGGAATGTGCAAAGGTGTTACAAATGATCGAAAATCGCAAATTGGACATACAAAAGTAGTGAAGATATTCTATTCTTTGGCGGCATTCAAAAAATATTGTTCTGACTGGCACAATTTACATATTCTAAACGGGAACATAATGATTGACAAAAGTTCCAGTTGATTTGCAGTTCCACTTTATAGTAAGGGATGTACTGTCAAGTGGCATTACGGCACAATGGGTCAATCAATGATAGCTCTATGCAAACCTAAGAATTTGCGTACTTAAACATACCACATTTATTTAATAACTGTACAATTTAGAGAGTAAAACCGCTGAGACAGTATTTTACATAAATTGCCCTTTTATTGCTCGAGATGTTAATTTAGCAAGTTCAACGCAAGCGACCCAACGCTCATTGTTATGCAGAATTACCGATTTGATGGGTCAGCGATACTAATGGGAGAATTCAAACGAAGTGTGCGTATGTGTGATTTGCAAAACGAAAGAAAATTTGCGAAATTTATGCGAAATGATAAAATCTAAAAGATATATCAAAGAATCCGTTAAATTCACCAGCTCCGAGGAAGGCAATGACAGTCATCAGTCATCAGAAGCATATAAAAGTTAACTCTGTTTTGCGGAGGCACATCAGTCAGTTTCTAGTGTTTAAACATTCAGCTAGAAACGGCAAGGAAATTTATCAGTCAGCTTTAAGAAAGGATCAACTTTCCAGTATGCGCCCGAATCTCATTTTATTGGTTCTGAGCGCGCTGACGCTACAGTTTGCATGTAAGTTTGCTAACATTGTTTGATTCGTGCTTGTATGCCACAAAATAACGTCTCGTTCTTTCCAGATGGCCGGAACCAGAATGGATATAAACTTTATACCCAACAAGGACTGTCTTCTGGTCAAGAAGAACCTCGCTTCATCAGTGCTTTTGTGCAAAAATTTGCTGCTTTGAAGGGACAAACTACCACAACAACAGCAGGCACTGGAACTATAACCGATACACCAGAAACTCCCACTACCGAGGAACCAACAACGACAGACGAATCACCGGCAGAAAGATCACCGCCAGAAGAAACATCGCCAGAAGAAACATCGCCAGATGAAACACCGCCAGAAGAAACATCGCCAGATGAAACATCGCCAGATGAAACATCGCCAGACGAAACATCGCCAGATGAATCATCACCAGAAGAACGTGCTGGAAGTGTTCCAAGTGAAGGTGCCTCGCCCCTAAGCAATGATAACGGAAATGATGCGGTTGATATCGCTGAGTACGATGAAGATAATGAACATGATCTATTTACACCAGATTACGACGGTGACACCTCTGATGACGACAGCAATGATGTATCAGAAACACTTGGTCCAGCCGCACGTTCTCATCCTTCGGCTTGGCGTCATCGCCAACAACAGCGCAGAATGCGGCGTTTTTATCGTCGCCGCATTGAGCAACTTAAACGCAGTGGCCGTAAACAAGCCAATGCGACCAATCGTAAGCGCTTGCGTCAAATGAAAAATAAGCGCCGAGCTATGCGCCGTCGCAGGCGCAGAATTGCGAAAAGACGTCGTAATTTGGCACGACGCCGTCGCCTTAGCATCAGGAGACGCAAACGCCGCTCTGCAAGAAGACGCCGCATTCTAAGAAAACAGAGGAATAGAAGATATCGTCGTCAGCAAAAACGCCGCATCCAGGCAATTCGTCGACGTAATAAACGCATCCGCAGGATGAATAGAAGACGCCTACTTAACCTCAGAAGAAAAGGTTTCAATATTCTTCGAATCGGCTAAACGAAATCTGTAACAATAAATGACAATGGATTTAAATAAATGTGAACAGCTCTCTGATAAATCGAGTTTTTAAATGTTCAGTAGCCAAAGTTTGAGACTGGTTTTCAGGAAATGGAAACATTTGTGTCTACTTTGTGTATCATTTAGCCAAAATAGCATAGTTCATTGTAGCTTCAAATCTGTGCCGCCATTTGGCGTCTATTAATGCACCTTGCTTGCAATCCAACCTGATTAACAATGTTGGACTCACGTACAAAGTTCGATCGGTCTGAAAACAACACATCTTACACTATTGATTGTCATCCACAGCTTCGTGTACAATGGGTCAGCTTGTTAGAGAGAAGTGGTCTTGGCTGAAATGTCCTCTCCTAAATCCTAATATAACTATTTAGCACGAAACTGATATGGATTGGTTCCTTTCCGTGTGTATCAATATATCTATATCAATAATACGCTACGGAACCTGTGAACCCAAATTTTCCAGGGGCGAGTTTGCTCTTTGTATGATTTAGTTTTTCTCCTCTCCCTCCTCATGTATAATACACTGGCCCTTATTCTTTTTCCGGTGAGTTATTGCACATTGCAATTTTTTTCTACTTGTACTCTAACCAGCCCAAGGTCCCTTACAAACCAATATATAGGTGAGTGGTTTCTTCTCGTAGCTACAAACTACCACTACCCAGTAATGGGCAAGTAGTATAAATTTCCCAAAAAGAAAGAAAACATTTTAACTTTTCTAGATGAGGTTTCTGTTGCATTACGGGCTAGTTTTTTCCTGTGGACTCGATTTTGCATATTTTTGCAATCTGCGGTCTACAATACAGAGGCCTCTTATCGTACACTATGTAAAAATTTGGTCTCCTCCGTTGAAAATGTTTGTTTTTATACTTTTCAATAACTAAACACCCGCTGTGATGGTGGCTGTTCAGCAATAAAAAGAGCTTCCAAAGATGTCAAAAAGATGCGCCATTCGTGTCCGGCAATAGGACAATGTAATCTCAGAAAATCACCTAAAATACATATATTATCTCACGAGGTACTTTGTTTTTGGTTTGGTTTATGATTTAATAGTTTAATTTAATTCGGTAATGTATAGCATAATTATTCCAAAGCCGAGCCATGTTATAATTGTACGTTATCAAAAAGAGCTTTCTATGAAGTAGAAAATATGCTCATACGATATAGCATTCGTAGAAACTATAGAAATCGTATCATTGGGGAATGTCTTCCTGCCTCTTTTTTTTTTTGCTATATTTATAAGGATTACTGTATTATAAGGTCTACATACTTTTTTTTTTAAATCAATAATGGTGTGCGGGAGAGGATTCAGAATTCAGTGGTGGATGTACTGCCACATTTTGTTCCCAAAATATGGTTTAACAAATATTTAGTATTTGAAAGGGCTGCCAGGGTTTAATTTATTTGACTGTTAAAAAAATAATAAGAAGAATGTGATGGGGACACCTGGATAAGACCAGTTTGGCCTGACATTATTGGCATTAATTGAATTAATTGAGCTAAATTTCAGCTGACTGTTGTTCAGTTTAAGATAAGGACATATTTCTATTACATAATACTGCACTCGACTTTCGAGTAACCGGTTCTGGCAGTTAAAATAAATACATTGCATAACTTAAGCTCTTATATGCAATTTGACGCTTTCTAAGGACTCTTTGTATTATTTATTTTTATTTATTTATTTCTGGCTTGTAGTTTAAAGCCTTCCGGCCAATTATAAGTAAATTACAATATGCAACTATTCATCTATAAAATGTAATCTGCTCAGTATTATAAGTTAAAAAAACACGTAATAAAAATTAAATATAAAATATATAAAAATATAATATGACTAGCTGACCCGGCAAACGTTGTTTTGCCTTCAAAATGTTAATGTGGTAAAAAAATTAATTGCAAAAATCTCATCTCCAACGCCATCTATCACTTCAAATAAAACCTTCCGGAATACTCTACCAATAATTTAAGACCAAAATGAGCCAAATCGGTCCAACCGTTCTCGAGCTTTAGCGAGACTAACGCACAGCAATTGATTTTTATATATATAGATATAAGATAAGATATAATATATATGATATACTATAAAATAAAATATATATGAAAAGACTAATTCAGAAGTTAGAAGGTAATCGGTATATAATCTGGAAATATAAGATAATCGGTATGTAATAAAGGCTGCTCACAGTTTAATTGAAAACAAAATTTTATAATGGAGTCTGAAAGTGTTGTAGAATGTGCCTTTTGTAAGTATCAGGATATAATTTAAAACTTTTTAAATGGCTTGGTAGTAAATTGTAAATTCGAGCTATTCTTACTACAAAAGCACGACCCATGAGTATAGTTATTTTAGAAATAAGAAGCTGCTTATTACGAGTGGAATGTGAAAAATTAAATGAATTAAAAAGAAATTGAGGGCTACACAATCGAACAACTTTATAAAATAACAACAAAGACCTAAAATCAATATAATTTTTAAAACTACAACCCAAGAAACGCTTAACATGCGGTGTTATATGAACACGATGCCTCAGTGAATACAAATTTCTCATAACTCTATTAAACGCCATCTGAATTTTCCTCCTATTTGGTTTATTAGTGCCACTATATAACTCTAAACAATATAGAATACTAGGCATGATATAGGCATCAACCAATTTCTCCTTAATCGATCTGGGCAACACTAAATCAGTATTATAAAATCTTCGCAATGAATAATTTAAACGTCGGACTACATTATCCACATGATAGTTAAAACTTAGTTTGTTGTCTAAAACTACTCCCAAACAATGTACACTGTGGACCACTTCAATACGTGTGCCACGAGAAGATCAATTCAGGTTTAAATCTAGATTAGAAAAAAACATAGCTTTAGTTTTTGGAATGTGGATTAAGGGTTTATTTTCCGTCATCCATGAGCAGATCAAATTTAACGCATAATTAATATTACTTTGCAGGACATCATCAAACTGATATTCTCCCTTTAAGAGCAATTGTACATCATCTGCAAATGAATAGGAAATACATGTATCATCAAGGATACTAAACAGATCATTCAAGTACAAAATAAAAAGTAGTGGACCAAGTACCGAGCCTTGGGGAACATCGGTTTGGACAGGTAAAACAGAAGACAACGAATCATTGACAACAACATATTGACTCCTACCATATAGGTGTGATGAAATCAATTGACAGGTATTAACGTCGAAATTATGATTGGTGTGTAACTTATCCAACAAGACACCATAATCAACACGATCAAATGCCTTTTCTAAATCTAAGGATAAAAACACACAAACTTTTTGACCATATACTTCTTTCCTTATGGTATCTGTAAGACCAATAAGTAATCCAGTGGTACTCCTATAATTTCGAAATCCACATTGACAGTCATTCAGCAACGACTCACTTTCGATGAAACGCAATAACTGACACTTTAATATGTGCTCCAAAATTGTTGACAATATGGGAACTAATGAAATTGGTCTCAAATTTTCGAAATCACTGAAATCTTTTTTCTTTTTAATTGGGATTACCTTAGCCAACTTCCACTGAATTGGAAAAGAAGATGTCATTATGATCGTGTTGAATAAGTGCAAAATATGGCATGAAATTAGTGGAAAAATTATTTTCGAAAATTCCAATGACAGACCATCTGCCGCCCCTGGAGCATTAGACTTAATAGAAGAATACACAGACCACAATTCATTGAAGGTAACACACTGAAAGGAGAATCCTTCATTCACCGATTACGGTATGGGATACGTAGTTACGTTCAGTTGGTTGCCAACACAAAGCGTATTAAGTTGCTTAACGTCAATATTGTAAATATAATATATTTTTAATATAATTTTATTTGTTATATACCTATAATGTACAGAACAACTTTTGTGCCTGGTATTATATACTCTATACTATACTATCTGTCATTAAAAAAAAAATATAAGGGATTATATTCCCTACAATTCAAACATTTTAATTCAGATTTCAGTATATCAGAGTGCCTTTCTGATTTCTAAAATTAAAAATAAAGCACACATTAAGCTATGATTTCGGTGAAACTTTTATTTCATTATAATTCTTGGACCTTGCACGGCAATGTCATTTACTGCCTCTGGATTGGTTGCAACAGTGGATACTTTTGACGTAGTTTTCAACCACTATTCCGCACATTTCGAGCGGTATCTCGGCGATAACTTGATGAATGTTGGTTTTAAAATGCTGCAACGTTTGAAGATTATTCACGTTAACACGGTCTTTGACGTAGACCCACAAAAAATAGTCTAACAGCATTATATCGAATAATGTTGGTAGTTAATTGACGTCACCAAAAGCTGAAATTACACTTTTTAGAAGCTTCTCATGCAATGAAGCCCAAAATCGGTTGTGTTGTGTGACTCGTGGCACCGTCTTGTTGAAACCACATACCGTCCAATTCATTATATTCAATTGCAGGCCAAAAAATGTCGGTTGTCATACGGCCATAGCGCTCTGACTGCGCGCCACACTTTCACTAACAGAAGCGATATTTTCAGCAGTGCATGCATTGCGATGACGCACAGGCCTGACCACATCCGTAATGCTTCCAGTCTCTAATGCTTCCAGTTCTAATTTCTTTATAATCTTGCCAATTACTTGCACAGTAGGTCGATTATGTCGACTGTAATTACCCCGTAATGCACGAAAAGTGCCGACGTTTGAATCACCACATTTGCAGTAAGTTGTAAATATTCCTCCGCGTTCTTCTGCTGTTAAACGATTCATGTTTGTAAATGGCAAACCTTTCCTTAATAGCGGACAGCCTTGCCAAACCGACGGTTTTAAACCACTAAGTAGATATCCCGATACTGTGCGAGCTATCAGTTGTGGCAAACAACGCTTCTAAACATAAAATGTATAACGTTTTTTTGTTCAACAGTATCAGTTTTTGAATTCCACGAATTTTATTTGTATCGTAGCCTAAAAGACAGCTTTGTGAAAAATGCTTGTGCAGAACGTGCAAACACAACAAATTTCAAAAGGCTCAACTGCTTAAAGGCTTAATGTTAAAAAGCTTATCAATTAGTAAACAAGGCGTTTGTTTTTTATGCACTTTTTAAAAATTAAAGAAACATGCAAAAATTAATTTTACATCCTATCCTATCCTATTATCCTATGATCTACAGCAGTGATGTTATGGCATCACGAATTGTGTGGCAGTTGCGTTATGTTGTTGGAACCAAAAGATCGAATAGTTAGGTATGGTAAAATATTAAACAATTCAGCGCAAAAATGCCATGTCAGTTTGTCACAGACGCATCAAGCTTTGTGTTACCAGTTGTCGGAAATATCGATAGAAAATTGGAAATTGTCTGGTCTGACCACTATTTAAGCACTGCTTCTATTGTTCAAGAGCTAAACATTGCACGAAAACCATTTAGAACTACTTAAACAAGGCTGAATACAAAACAAAGTTCGATGTATGGATATCACACGAGTTAACCAAAAAAAAAAACCTTACCGACCGAATTTCCATTTGCGTAGTGCTACTGAATCGCAACTACTCATTTCTGAAACAGATGGTAACTGGTGATGGGAAGCAGATCATGGTTGAATCACAGTGAGCCGGCTCAAATGGCGGTCAAGCCTAGAGTGACGATCAGGAAGTTTCCGCTCGACGATACAAATTATAGCTTAAAACAAAAAAAACCTCACCGACCGAATTTCCATTTGCGTAGTGCTACTGAA